>CAUYQV010084542.1:0-20319 GCA_963574575.1 Galagoides demidoff | reverse complement strand
CTGTTGTCCTGTTTAAAAAGATGGGAAAAAAGCCCCTTTGGCCAGGTCAGTCCTTGACCTCTGCTGGAATCCAACTTAAAGTTCAAATAAATCAGTCATCAAAGTAAAAAATGAGTTCATCTCACTTACTTACTAGCTTTTATAAAAACAAAATACAATTGCATGCTGCTTACAAAAACTACAACTAAAACAAAATGACAAAACATGGTGGGGGGAAAAGGAATACAAAAAATTATGTACCACTGATATTGGTAACTTAAAGTAAGGAGGATTACCAATATTGACAAAATACAATTTAAGGCAAAAAGTAATTCATAGGAAGAAAGAGGAAAACTACACAATCTCACAAATAAATCCCTGGGGCGATGTGACGTTTTATGCGGCTAACACCAACACCGTTAAATATAACACAGCGAGACTAACAGAATCACAAAAAATAATGAACAAATCCATCATCACAGTAAGAGGCACACACACACTTCTAATTGAAACTGAGGGAAAAAAATTTGATGAGGACACAGAAGTCCCTATTTGTTTATTTAACTGCCCATGGCAGCTATTTGGATGTCAAGTGGGCACACAAAATTCAGCAGACCCCAAACACATGTCCCAGATCTGCTCCTCCCCCAGTCTTCTGTCTCAGTAAATGGAAACTCTGTCTTTGATTCTTGAAGGTAGAAAGCCTTTCTGTTATCGTTCACTGTTTCTCTCCTCTGTGTCCAGTCTGTTAAGTCCTATTGCCCTCCCTCCAAAACAGACCCACTATGTGCACTGCTCTCCTGCTGGCCCATACCACCCCACTCTCCCTGTGATGCAACAGCCCCAGCTGACTTCCTGCTTCCGCTCCTTCCCCAGAACCAAGAATAGTCCTTTTAAACAATGTGAGAATTATTTGCATGTGCTCCTAATTCTCCAACAGATTTCCACGGTATTTTTTTTTTTTTTTGAGATGGAGCCTCAAGCTATCCCCCTGGGTAGAGTGCTATGGCATCACAGCTCACAGCAACCTCCAACTCCTGGGCTCAAGCGAGTCTCCTGCCTGCACCTCCCTAGTAGCTGGGACTACAGGGGCCCACCACAACACCTGGATATTTTTTTTTGGTTGCAGCCATCATTGTTGTTTGGCAGGCCCGGGCTGGATTCGAACCCTCCAGCTCAGGTGTACGTGGCTGGTGCCTTAGCCACTTGAGCCACAGGCGCCGAGCCAGATTCCCATGGTGTTCAGAGTAGATGTTCCAGGCCTCCCTGGCTCTGCCCAGGACCTGCCTCCTGGGCCTTGCCCCGTGTTCATTCTACACGGCGACACCAGACTTACTGCTGCCCCCGAGCACATGTCCAGGCATGTTCCTGCCACTTCCTCACTTTCTTCTTCTCTCATAATCTGTCCCAATATCATCGTCAGCAACTAATGCTCTCACACGGCCCTGGCATTCTCCCTCTTGCCCTGTTTTATTTTTCTCCCTAGCTCCTTATCACAATCTACATTCCACACATTACTTATTTATTTTTACGGTCTATTCTGCCCTCATTACCCTTGCTATCATGTGGACACCAAATGGGAAGGGACTTCTGGACATTTTCTTCACTGCCATGTTATCAGTGTGCTTAAAAACAAATTTTCAGCATTTCCCAGAAAAAATATAATCCAAAAATTGCACATCCAGAGCAATTCTTTGATTTAATCTTCACAAAAATGCCATTGGAGCCTGAGTAAGATTTACACCCCATCTCTACCAAAAATAGAAAAAAGAAAAAAAAAAAAACCTAGCCGGGTGTTGTGGTGGGCACCTGTAGTCCAGCTACCCGGGAGGCTGAGGCAAGAGGATCACTTAAGCCCGCGAGTTTGAGGTTGCTGTGAGCTGTGACACCACAGCACTCTATGGAGGGTAACAATATGACACACTGTCTCAAAAAAAACAATTGTCACTGGATCTAAAGTTTCATTTTCATTATATTTAGAAACTGACAATAGGGGAGTCTAAGAATTTGTCTAAGAACACATAGCAAATAAAAAGGACAGAGTCCAGACTCCAAGGCACAACCCCTATCTTTCATCCTTGTGGAACTGAAACCCCAGGGCTAATGGTCAACAGCATAAAGCAATGGAGAATGAGTGGTCTCTGGGACTGGAGGTAACCACCACGGTGTCGCCCAACACACTCGATGCAAAGAAAAATATCCCATTCACACCCCAGGGCATCCTCAGTGCTTTGCTGCACCTTTAAAACTACCCACCCACAAAGCCAATCTCCCCCAGTCCATGGACACACCCTCCTGCAGGGGACTGTGACTTTCCAGGGTCAACTCCTGTTCCTAGACAAGCACAGACACCCACTGACGCACAATGACAACATTCAGAGCTTGGAAAAGAAATTTAGAGCTTGTTAAAGACTGAGAGAAACATAATGCCCACCGTATGCCCTGTACATACAGAGCCCGTTGTTGGCTAAATTGTTTTCTTTTGCAATCAACTGAGGTTTTTTTTATCATTTAATTTGCTTACCCTCCCCTACTTAAGAAACTTATAATTTGTGTACACAACATACAGACTAAGGCATGTAATAAATAAAGTCCACTAATGGTACACACATGCTTCCCAACAGAAGAGAAGTCTTCTGGCTAAATGAATATTTCACAATCTGTTTAAAACAAAAATAGTACTTTAACATCATTCACCTCCAGGATTTTGTCTCCGGTTTTCAGGGCGTTTGTCTTTCCTGCTGGACTGTCTGCTAAGACTTGTTTGATGAATATGCCTTTGAGCTCCTCTCCGTTCTTCAGACGTTTTATAACCGTTTGTCCACCCACGATACTGATACCCAGAGACACATTGGGCTCCCTGAATATCTCAACACTATAAAAAGAAAAAATACCTTACTCATTACCAAGTTAATGTAATCTGGTATGCCGTTTAAGTATTCAACTTGTACCATTTCCTTGTTGACATAGTTTATAAAAATAAATTTTCTAAATATACTTTTAAAACTGTTTATAGATTTTACCTAGTTCCAAAATTATAAGATGCTCTCAGTAATCTGTGACATGCAAAAGTTTCAGGTGTGAAATAGATTTCTAAAATAATAAATAGCACTCAAACTTCAGAAAAGATTTATTTAGACCTTAATGTCTCTACCTCCGACTACAATATATTTTCTGTGATTAGTTCCTTTCATTTATATCCATAATGTTAGCAAAGAGTGGATGGAGAAAATAACAAATGGCAAAAGTCAAGAAAGCCACAGACATTATTTTGGCAAAAAGCACAGACTTTCAGAATAAACTTAATTCACCACTGAGCAGCTTGCTGCCCAAGCAGGTTTCCCCGTCAGCAGGTTGAACTCTGTGGTTCCTTAACCAGGACAGATTTTATCTGTTCCTCAGCTACAAGATTTTTTCTTTCTATCTCCATGTCATTTTTAAAAAGAAAGCATGGAATGAAATTTACTCCTCATGGTATTACAGATTTTGCTTGAACTACAGAGATGTGGCCAAGAATTAAACTAAAAAGTAACTCAGAAAACAGTTTTCAACACCTTGTCGACGGGTTACTAGTTGTGTTTTCATGCCCAAACGTCGTTGATGAGTTAACTCGTGTTTGCACTTACTCAGCTCCTGCGATCTTTAAAACACAGAGTAAAGTAGGATGTTGTAGAAGCTTTTCCTGATTGTGCCACCGGACTAACAGCTGGTGACATGGGATAGCTTCTGCGTAAAGCTGCCATTCAACAATGTGTTAAAACTCAGAATTCAGTTACAAGAAAAAAAACAGGCTGGGTGGAGGTGGCGGGATTAATACTGCAGAAAGAATTGAGCGCACATCTGAAGGAAGACTTTTATCATCTTAAAGTGCAGCCCCGATAAATTCTTTTCTTTTTTTGCAGTTTTTGGCTGGGGCTGGGTTTGAACCCACCACCTCGGGTATATGGGGCCGGCACTCTACTCCTTTGAGCCACAAGTGCAAGGGAAGACTGGTGTTCTGTTAGCACAGACTAGGACTTCCCAGCAGAGGAGGCACAGATAAACTGATACATGTTACAAGCTTCACTTACTGTTGTATTCAAGGCAGTTTATTTGAGCAACTTAGCAGCACAGTGACAAACCACACGTGATGGTCAGTTTACTATCACAGATGCACAATCTGTACATTGCTTTCTCTTTAAAAGTATCAAAGAG
The DNA here is from genome assembly GCA_963574575.1 of Galagoides demidoff. Taxonomy (NCBI): domain Eukaryota; kingdom Metazoa; phylum Chordata; class Mammalia; order Primates; family Galagidae; genus Galagoides; species Galagoides demidoff. The sequence goes on along the minus strand of CAUYQV010084542.1, from coordinate 16,146 downwards.
TTTACTAATATTGGTTATAGTCTTTTTGCCTGGCTAAAAATCTCTACATAAGATAAAATGAAACTAAAATTTCAGCCAGACTCCATGCGAATCACCCCGGCGTTCCCATCATTCGAGTATGACTGAGTGATGCTACTGAGTTAATGAGCCACGGACTCTGCGCCCAGTGGCATCCACGTACATTCTCGGTGGGCCCCAGTGGCTGAAGTTTGGAGTTTCTTCTCCTTCACCTTCTTCTCTCTCGGGTAACTCACTGAGGAAGGAGAAAGGAAAAAAATGCACACAACTTAGAAGACACACTCTTATTATTAAAGGTTATGAAATTGCACAATCTGTAAGCAGTTATGTAGTTCTTAACTTTTAAGCTTTTAAAATACGTCACTAAACATACAAAGCAAAAATATTCTGTTCTCACTTTCAACAAATTCAAATCCCCACCCAGCAACAGCAATAAAAAAAAAAAAAAATCACAGAATTATATTTGAGACAGGGTATCACTCTGTTGCCCAGGCTAGAGTGCATAGCTCACAGCAACCTCAGACTCCTGGGCTCAAGTGGTCCTCCTGCCTCAGCCTCCCAAGCAGCTGGGACTACAGATGTGTTACCTGTGTATCACCATGCCCAGCTCATTTTTCTTACTGTATTTAGAGACAGGGTCTCGTGCTAGTCTCAGGCTGATCTCAAACTACCCTCTTACCTTAGCCTCCTAAGTCACTGGGGTTAAAAAGGCATGAGCCACTATAAACACTAGTCCCTAGCTATAAACACTTTTATAGATACAGTCTAGATGCTATTTTCTAAAAATATATCTTGATTTGTATAATTTCACATTTCTCTACCAATATATGAAATGTAATAAAATATATTCCTTATATTTTAGCATGTATTGACTAAGTTATAACCTGACGTGTATCAAGTATAAATCTACATACACAGCTAACCACGGTCCCTCTCTCTAGACTATTCAGTAATGTTAAACCTAAGCAACTCTCGACATTTGTGTACTGTGAATATTCTGTGTGGTTTTACAGGACTTCTCAGCCTATAGATCAGGGGTCCTCAAACTTTTTAAACAGGGGGCCAGTTCACTGTCCCTCAGACCGTTGGAGGGCCGAAGTCGGCTGCTAAGCAGGACAGGCAGCGGTGGCAAAAACACACGATGGGCCAGATGAATGTCCTTGGCAGGCCGCATGTGGCCCGCGGGCCATAGTTTGAGGACACCTGCTATAGATGTGAACTTTTATTATCTATGTTGATCATCACTCCCCCCCCCCACTCAGCGCTCTGATGTGCCTTAACACCAGGCTCCCACAAAGCTGATCTCACCCAATCCATGGATGCACCTCTCCCCCAGGGGGAGGCCTTTCACTCCTTGAGAGTTATGTTTATGAGGAACTGCTGACCTGTATAACACAGAAGGCTGAATTACAGTGTAACTAGTTATAAGAGTAATGTGATTGGCTCGGCGCCTGTGGCTCAATCAGCTAAGGCGCCAGCCACGTACACCTAAGGTGGCGGGTTCGAATCCCCAGCCTGGGCTCGCCAAACAACAAAGATGGCTGCAACCAAAAAATGGCCGGGCGTTGTGGCAGGCGCCTGTGGTCCTAGCTACTTGGGAGGCGGAGGCAGGAGACTCGCTTGAGCCCAGGAGTTGGAGGTTGCTATGAGCTGTGATGCCATGGCCCTCTACCCAGGGGGACAGCTTGAGGCTCCGTCTCAAAAAAAAAAAGAGTAATGTGATTTAAGAGGACACAGAAAGACATTACCATATATCATCTAGAAGAAAAACCAGCTGTCCTAACTTCAGGTCTAACCTGTGCCGTGAAACAGGTGTGTGATTGCGGATCACCAAATGAAATATGTCTGACCCTGTAAACGGCACCACCCTGCACACAAGTGCAGGCACCATCTCTCCCATCTCATGTCCAGCACAGCAGCTCCTATTACATTTTACACATGAGGAGCTGAGGCTTGGAGCAGGCTCAGGCATGACTGCGCCCTCACTGCCCCTCCGCCTGCATCCCGATCTATATCAGCACCAAGCCTCAAGGCCCCGTTTTTCTCTGAACACTCAGACAAGGCCTGTAAAAAGCAGCAAACACCACCTTCTTGCCTCTTTACAGATTTTCTAAGATAAAAGAGTCTTAAGGCCATGTAAAAAGAGAAAGCCAATCCAAACATGTCCAGGAATTGGGATCATGACTATCTCGCCCCCTACCAGACGTCTGCCTCACCTCAGCCAGTAAGGTCCCAGTAAGGTATGAGATGCTATCAAAGTACCACAGCACTCAGGGAAAAACAAGTTGGCCAACGCTTGCTGGTTACTTATCTAAGGTCTTTTCCTCCCCTTTTTATGGTTCTGTTGGAAACCTCTTTTATTCCAAGTGGCACTACACCCAGCTTTGAAAAAATACATTTTTTGGACTTCTGTTTAGCTAACAGGAACTGTGTTCCACAGTTCTGATCAGTGGTACCAGAGCAAAGGCACCTGGATGAAATCTCAGGGAAACTCACTGAAGGGAGGGAGACTCAGAGGGCAGCAGCCAGCTCTCCCTTCCTGCCTAGAATGCGGAGGTGATATTCCTCTGAAGCACCCATCTGTAAGTCACAAAGAACCCACGGGGCTGAAAGCCACACATTAGGGACAACAGAGCAGAAAGGAAGGTTCATTTAAGATCCGGGTAATGGTAGCATCATACCATCCTAAGACCACCTTCTTCAAGACTTTTTGCATTAAAAAAAAAAAAAATTGAGCCCTTGTTGACTTAAGCCACACAAGTGGGTTTTCTGTTTATAAGCAACCAGACGCAATCCTCAATGAGCCACCCATGATTCCACCAATTTCCAATTTAATGAACTCCCTTCACTTCACCCTATCACACCATCATCTTTACACACACACATTCATTGGACAGTCGTAATCATAGCACAAACGTCCATATTTTGGTGATCAACGTAATCATAATAAGGATCAAATAAAATAATACTGGCACTTAACTGAGTCTCCACAAATACTCATTTCCTTTGTAATTTTTTAACTTGAATTTACCGCAAAATTTCCCTACAGATTATCATCATCTTTCTCTTTTTAACTTAGTAGTTCCTTAATAGTTCATGGCATTGATTCTCTTTACCTGCTATCCCAATATGCAATGAACACAAATTTATCCTGTTTTTTGAAATATGAGCATTACTGCAAGGAATATCCTCACGCTTCGCTGTGTAATACTCCTCTAAATAATTATTAATCGAAGTAAGATTGACAACTAAAACCTAAATAACACTGAAATCTTCCTCTTCCCCATTTCCTACTTTCCTATACCCCAAATCATGATAGGCATTAAGGGGGGGAAAGACAATTATTTTTACCATGGCACATTTATGCTATCATTATAGGATCAAAATGCTGTAGTTTTTTTGTTCTTAAAAAGACAACCTAAAATAGAAAACAAGTCTTAACAGATAGTAGGGGCTCTTGTTTTTCTATTTTAAAAAGTAAACACTACACATTTCCTCAACTGCCAACTCTCACATACAACTTAGGAGAGACAAGTGGACCACGCAGCTTAGAACATGAAAAAGTTGGCTCAGTGCCTGTGGCTCAAGTGGCTAAGGCACCAGTCATATACACCCAAGGTGGCGGGATACAGTACAGATCAAGATGTAAATTTAAACAAACATATATAAAACTTTAACAAGAACTTTCTAACCTCAAATTTTGTAATTTGCACTGGGATTAAATATAACCAGTAGCTGAGTTAGAATTTTGCTGTGAACCTAAAACTGCTTTCAAAAGTCTTAAAAACTTAACTTTTTGTTCAACCCCACAGTTTTATAACCAGTTTTTCCCTAAAGGAATTAACTATCCATTAGAATCAATGCTTTTCATTTCAGGCCTTTATAACCAATGCCCAAAGTCTGGGCACCTGTCGTCCTAATGTTTCACTGACATCTTTATCTGCAGTGGGGACTGCAGCTGCAACAGCACGGTAAGAGCAGAAAGTACCACAGACCCAGGCCAGGCCCCCTGGAAATCTTGCCTTTCTCCTCCTGCCTCAAACACTCCAGAGCGGCTCCCTCTCTCTGAAACACACACATGAATTCTCTCCCTCAGCTCGGCGCCTGTGGCTCAAGTGGCTAAGGCGCCAGCCACATACACCTAAGGTGGCAGGTTCAAATCCAGCGTAGGCCCGCCAAACAACAATGATGGCTGCAACCGAAAAATAGCCAGGCGTTGAGGCGGGCGCCTGTGGTCCCAGCTACGTGGAAGGCTGAGACAGGAGACTCGCTTGAGCCCAGGAGTTGGAGATTGCTGTGAGCTGTGATGCCACAGGACTCTACCCAAGGCAACAGCTTGAGGTTCTGTCTCAAAAAAAGAAAAAAAAAAAAATTCTCTCCCTCATCTCCCTTAGTCTCCTAACAATGTTCTGAACTTACACAGAAGTTGGTAATTTAACACCAAGGTAAACCCATTAAACAAACAGCATTTATTTAGAAAACATTAACTGTCAGGCACCTTGGGGGGCTTAAAATACAATATTCGTGCATTTAATCCTTTCCCTAACTATGGCACCCTGCCTCCTCTCTCTCCTTCCGTTGTTCACAGAAGTATCCAGCACCTGAGACCATTTCTGTTCACTTTTCTCTTGCTACATCTACAATAGGATGTTTTTGTTGCATTTTAAACATAACTCTTTTATCTCAAGTTCCTCATCCTCCCAGACATCATGACACTTGGCCAGTATTGATCCCATTTTATTACTTTAAAGAAAATCTACAGTCTCTTTGAATGTTTTAAGAAACTCAGCATCATGGACTTCGCCGGGTACACGTCAGGGCCTGTGAGCCTCTCAGTGTCACTGCTGTCACCACCACCACCAGCCTTTCTGCCATTGATACAGGACAGGTGGCGCCCCAGCCAGCTCCGGACCCACCGCCTCCGCCTTAGCGGTGTTGGTGCCGCAGCAGCCGGCCCAGGAACCAACAGGCTGGAGCGTAGGCAAGGGGGGGACCTCCCTCCCTCACCAGAGGCTCCAGTAGCCAAAGGGACTGGACAACGGCTGGAGAGACACCAGCAACTTGGTGTCTCCTTCCCTTTACATTTATGACTAAAAACGGAACCCCATTTCCTATGCCCGGATCAATTTCATGTAAGTTTCCTAGGCCTCAATTCTGTGAATGGACTGTGTCCATTCATTAGTACAATCATTCACCTTGCCCCAGCAGAGGGAACTATGTCCATTCATTAATAAGTTCATTCACCTTCCTCCAGTGGATGGAACTGTATCCATTCATTTCCTGGCCTCAACCCATGCACCTATATATACTACTTAACGGAGAGAGCTTTTCTCTCCCGAATTGAGTTTTCTCTCCCTACTAGAAACTTTAGTGTTTTTGTATTCTTTTCTGTAAATAAATTCTGTCTTGCTACTGATCCTGTGGTCCGTCGATTCATTCATCAAATCTCCAAGACCAAGAACCTGAAAGTCTGGTATCACCGTCACCGCCACTGCCAGCCTTTTATTAAACATTTACCAGGGGCCAGGCCTCATATTAGGCTCCCTGTGCGTGTCATTTTCCAGCTTTATTAACATATACTTAATACATCATACTGTGCAAAGCCTTTATACGTGTTCTTACTTGACCTGTAGAACTACCTGCTTGACAGGTAAGGAAGCGCAGGCACACGGGAAACCCTTTAGGGGTTCCTGAGTGGCAGAGGACAGACTTGAACACCCCCCAATACACCCATACTACAGATCCCCCATGGGTCTGAGGAACACTCTGTCCCCACTAGGGACACCCAGATGACAAAATAGACAAGGAAGAAAAACACCAAGACCAGGTGAGGTCTGAAGACACGACCTCCAGTGACCTTCGCACGAGAGACGCAGACAGGACACCCTCCCTTATCCAAGCTTCACTTTTGGCACTTTCCCCTTCTTGGGTTTTAGTTATCTGCGTTCAACCAGTCTGAAAACATTAAATGGAAAATTCCAGAAATAAATAATTCGTAAGTTCTAAGTTGCACGCCATCCTGAGTAACGTGACGAAGTCTCTCATCACCCAGACCCAGACACAAGTCACCTCTTCGACCAGGCTATACACTTGTGTGCCACCTCCCCCAAGGAGAGCTTGGTAGTCACTTGGAGATGTCTTGACCATCAGACCCTCTGTCTAGGTATCATCTATCTTATGAGTTATTCCTGTTAATCTCTTAACTGTGCCTAGTTTATAAATCAAACTTTACCATAGGTATGTGAGTATGTATGTATGTATAGACTATAGACTACCTATATATACATACATACATACCTACAGGTGTCCACTGGGCATCTTGGAACTTGTGCCCCAAGAATAAGGGGTGCACTATGCTCTGAATAAGAGCACCCAGACTGCTCCCATGGCATCATACCCTGCTCGCTCTCACTCTCATCCCCTTTCTAGAGATCTCTGCTTTCAAGGTGCATCTGACCTCTTAATACCAGTCCTATCTCCAAACATAAGGAAACAGTGGTGTAAAAGCACAGGGCACAATGACCATCACAGCCCTGCCCTTGGGGGGTGCACACACACTCACACAGACATACAACTCTGCTGGGTTCCATCCAAAAGTCAACGCAAAGGAGAAACTGTAAAATACCATTCAGCACTCTGTGTCACCCTGATTATACCTGAGACCATCATGTGAAGGAATCTGGGCATTACTCAGAAAAGCTCCTGAGTGGCAAGAAACACCCACCCGTGGACCTAACCCCAGGGCGCACACCTCAGAGGGAAAAACAGGTAGCAGGATTCCCAGGACTCTTCTGGAATCTGCTGCTGAGTCTACACTGAGTCTCTGACAGCAGCTACAAACCAGCTTCCAACAGCAAGACTGATCTCTGGACCTCAGACAGAGGTTGGAGTCCTTCAGTGCCTGTGCCTGCGTGCAGGAGGAGCTTGTCCAAGGACATGCTTTGGAAAAGCAACGAATGAGAACAAAGCGCCTCTTCCCTCACAGAAGCTGCGTCAAACTGAGTGTGACCCAACTCATGCTCCATTTACTCTTCCGTGCAAGGAAGGAGGGGGAGGGGCGTGGAAACACACTCAGATCCTTCCTAATTCTACAGGTGCAGTTCTACAGTTTAGGGACCCAGCCCCTTTTCTCAACTCTTTTGCCAGATTCAACTATCAACACTAAGCACAAGTGATATTTAAAAACCACAGGCATCTCACTGGAAAAATAATTTGACAAAGTCACAAAACATGTTCCCAGCTCTCCCACTTCTGGGCATCTGTCCCCAGGAAGCAGACCCGCTGGGTGTTGTCACCAGGTGTCCCCTCAGTGGCTGCACTGCCTCTGGCGGCAGCTCCCCTCTGCTGGTCAGCTTCTGCTGAGGAGGAAGGCAGCTGGGCCTGTCCCCTCCTTCTGCAGGTTGCAGAGGAGAAATGCATGTCACTGAAACATCTCACGTAGCTACACAGAAATCAGTCTCGGACTAAGTTTTTAATAAAAATTTCAAGGTGATTGATGCTGCCTTGTCTCTCATGCTTGTTAATACTTTGCCAAGACCCCCGACCCCTCTGCACTTCTCACCTCCCGCCCTGACCGGGCCACACCTCCCGAGCTTCCGACAGTGTGCCGCACCCCAGCCCTGACCTGCACCACCACACCCTGCTGGATATGCATGAATCTGATCAATCCATCCACACCCTGACCTCCCCACTCAGTGCTCTCAGAAGCTCTCCCAACAGCTCTGGGCGTCTGCCAAGGACACTACCCTCAGGTGGGTGACGCTCACTCACTCACTCCCCAGGGAGCTGCAAAAGAGGGTAAATGTTTTTCTACTCTTCCCTGCCACACTAAGCCATTATTCTCCTACTACTATTTCAAAAGCTCATCTCTAACCCCGCTCCTTTCAATGCCCACTTTGCTTCATTAGTCTTAGTGAATAATCATCTCCCTAAATGACAGGAAAAACAAAAAAAAAAAAAAAACGGTTATTGGACAATCCCGATTCTGGCTCTAAGCTACAGAAAAGCACCTGTATTTGTACCTTCCTTTCCTGTCTCGCCGGAGGTGCTGAGTTTCCTCCTACCAAACCACCAGTTTCCTCCCTCCAGGCCTGCAGCGTCCCTCCTCCACCTCTCCAGGGACTGAGTGTCATCACCCGCTTCCCGACATTTACATATCCCTCTTCTGGATCTTTCCCACAGCAAATAAAATTCTCTCCATGTATGTAACACGTGTGTATACAGAGTAACATATACGTAGGTGTGTGTATACACAGATGTTCGTCAACATGTAAAACTCAGCTGCTGCTGGATCCATGATTATCCTCCAGTTTCTCAGTAATGAGCATTCTATCTGCCTCTTTTCATTGCCAAGATTCTCCAAACATTAGGTAGTGTCCGATTTCCGACACTGCTCAACTCTCGACGCACTCCTCTCTGACTCCACCAACTGAACCTGCTCTGTGCTGACCAAGCAGCTGCAGCCAGGCCACAGGAGGACTGCCCTCGTCTACCTGGACCGCGCCAGCAGGTGAGCACGCTGGTGATGGCCCTTCTGTTACGAAGCTCTCTTCCCGGTTTCTCTGTCAACCTCTAGTTCATCAATTTGCTTCTGCCTTTTGCTCACCCCACCTCACTGGTTCCTTCCTCCGCTTATGCCTGAAGTACAGGTGCTCCGCAGGGCTCCGCTCTTGGCCTCAAGCTCTTCTCACTCTTTTGAGCTTCCCATTCACATCCAAGAGTTTCACCCACACTGGACTTGCTGCCAGTTACCCATGAGGCTGCCCTTGACGTCCATCCCCAGACTAGGAACCCAACTGATTCCCTTGACTTGGTTGTTCTACAGCTACTTTGACCATCAGTATGTCCCAAACTGACTTCCTCATTTCCCCTTTCAGCTTGTTTATGCTCCTTTAATACTGAAGAGCTGATGTCCCATTATCTATCAAGTTTCCTAGTCCAGAAACACAAGAGACCTGCAGCTACCCCACAACTCCCAGCCCTTCTCTGATCTGCCCTTGGTGCCTGAGCACACATATTCACACAGACACACAACTCTGCTGAGTTCCACCCCAAAATTAATACAAATGATTCCCCAAATCCTATGGATGCTCTAACTCTTTTTTTTTTTTTTTTTTTTTGCAGTTTTTGGCCGGGGCCAGGTTTGAACCCTCCACCTCTGGTATATGTGGCTGGCGCCCTACTCCTTTGAGCCACAGGCGCCGCCCAGACTCTCTAACTCTTAAATCCATCCTCCTCTTAATTTGTCTGAAGTGCATTCACTTTTGTTAAGTTTTTAATTAATCTATTTCCTGAGAAAATATTGTTTGCTTTGTACACAACTGCAAGAATACAAAATTTTATCTACAGCATAATTTTAAGCATATGAAATTCTCATAGTAACTGTCAAATATAGATTCTATTGAGAATATTTTTCTGCACGTTCTACCCAAATCACCCAATCTTTAGAAGCAAAAGCCTCCCCCTATTTTATTTATTTATTATTTTTCTTTTTTTTTTTTTGAGACAGAGCCTCAAGCTATCCCCCTGGGTAGAGTGCCGTGGCATCACAGCTCACAGCGACCTCCAACTCCTGGGCTCAAGCGATTCTCCTGCCTCTGCCTCCCAAGTAGCTGGGACCACAGGTGCCTGCCACAATGCCCGGCTATTTTTTGGTTGCAGCTGTCATTGTTGTTTGATGGGCCTGGGCTGGATTTGAACCTGCCAGCTCAGGTGTATGTGGCTGGTGCCCTAGCCACTTGAGCCACAGGTGCTGAGACTCCCAAACTATTTTATAATGTGACCACAAAGACAACAGGCGTCCTACCATGCACTGGTGGCGTATCTGGCAGACAACACTCCTGTGTGTGCTGAGCCCTTCAGAGCAAGACGCGTCCTGGGCAGTGGATACAGAGGCAGCTCTTGTTCCCGGTGCTGAGTCACAGCAGGAAGGTCAACAAGCAAGCTTGGCCCCTGGACCTCACTGTGAATCATACCTGCAGAGCAAAGGCAGAGACAGTGAACACAGGAGGCTCTCACCCACCCGTCAGTCATTGAAGGGACAGTTACGTATCCACTGTGGGTGGGCGCTCTTCCAGCTGGACAACTGGCCTATCAAAGTAAACGGCTAAAGAGTTAGTACGTCAGACGACTACAGATACCACGGTAACAAAGTGAAGGGGGAGAGGGGCTGCTCAGCAGAAGAAAGTTACAACTTGAAGTATAGCCCCACTAAACAATGACATTGTAGCAATATTAATATTACTAAAAATCTCATCCTAACAGATTCTCCCTTACCAAGCTGGGATGTCCCAATTACAGAAACTCTGACATTTCACTGATTTAAAAAAATAATTCTGGCCAGGTGCGGTGGCTCACGCCTATAATCCTAGCACTCTGGGAGGCCAAAGTGGGTATTGTTTGATCTCAGAAGTTTGACACCAGCCTGTGCAAGAGTGAGATCTCATCTCTACAGGCCTGTAGTCCCAGCTCCTCAGTAAGGCTGGGTCAAGATCGCTTGGGGTCAAGAAGATCTCTTGAGCTTAAGAGTCTGAGGTGCTATGAGCTCTAACACCTCAGCACTTCAACCAGGGAAACAGAGTGTTTCTAAATAAATAAATAAATGAATAAATTCTATAAGGCAGTGGTTCTCAACCTTCTTAATGCCACAAACCTCTAATACAGTCCAAAGGGGTCACAATCGACAGGTTGAGAACTGCTGCTTTAAGGTAACAAACAACCAAATAATGGTTTTTGTTTGTTTGTTTTTTGAGACAAGAGCCTCAAGTTGTTGCCCTGGGTAGAGGGCCATGGCATCACATCTCACAGTAACCTCCACTTTGCTCTGCAGAGCCCCCTCCTCCGCCCCCGAGTGCACCGCAGCACCCGGGTCCCCACAAAGCCAATCTTGGCCACAGAGGCCTCCGCAGTGGTCAGGTGGCAGCCGTGGGGCCCGCAGGGCAGGGAACCCAGGGCACAGCTCCTAGACACAGGAATGAGGGTCAGCTGGGGTGCCATGAGAGGGGCTTAGGTGTGTGCAAAAATCTTTAAAGATCATTAATTACATTATTTTCAAAGAAGTTGTTCAAATCACAGGCCATGCGAGGCAGCTCACGCGTTCGAGACCAGCCTGAACCAGAGGGAGACCTGTCTCTAAAAATACCCAGGAATAACCAGGCGTTGTGGTGGACACCTTTGGTCCCAGCTACTCAGGAGGCTGAGGCAGGAGAATCACCTGAGCCAAGAGTCTGAGGTTGTTGTGAGCTATGACGCCACTGCACTCTACCGAGGGTGACATACTGAGACTCTATGTAAGTGTGCCCCAGAAGTTTAAGTATAGGTTCAAGTGTGCAGTGAGATAAAAAGGGGTGAAAAACACTGGCATACAGGGCAGGAATGGGGGAAATTTTTAAAAAGGGTTAAGCCCGGGAGGTACGAGAATAGACAGACAAAGGAAAGGTGAGAAGCGGCAAGTGGGGAGTAGGCCGGGTCCCTGAAGGGCTGGCAGGTGAACAAACCAGAGTGGCCCCCGCGAGCAGGGTGCCCAGCAGACACTCCTGCACCCGCCATGGTGGCAGCAGCACAGGCAGATTCCAGCCTGCAGATGGTGTGGATAGAGCAGGGCACAGTCACAGAGGCCACTGGAGGCCACCACAGGAAGGGCAGTCAGAGGCTGGGAGCAGAACCACTTTCTGTCTGAAACGTGCTTAAATCTTCTAATAGTACATGCCTTGCTCGTTTGGAATGTATCTTGTATGCCATACATTATTACCCGTGCTAACTTACAGGTTTAGTTCCTACCCAAGAGAAGTATAAACTCCTTCAAGACACACCCTATAATCCTAGCACTTTGGGATGCCAAGGCAGAGGAATCACTTGAAGACACCAGTTCAAGACCAGCCTGAGCAACATAACAAGACCCCATCTCCACCTGTGGTGGTGGGTGCCTGTAGTCCCAGCTGCTCAGGAGACTGAGGCAGGACTGCTTTGCTTAAGCCCAGGCATCTGAGGTTGCTGTGAGCTATGATGAGGTCATGGCACTCTATCAGGGGAATAGACTAAGACCTTGTCCAAAAAACCCCAAATTTTTGTTTTTTTCCCAAAAACTTAATTTTGGATTAACCAAAGGTCCTTTACACACAAATAGCCCTTTACAAACAGATTCCCAAAGATATATTTTCAGACAGTTTTAAGCTGTTGCCCTGGTTAGAATGCCATGGCATCATAGCTCACAGCAACTTCAAACTCTTGGGCTTAAGAAATTATCTTGCCTCTGCCTCCCAAGTAGCTGGGACTACAGGTGCCCACCACAACACCTGGCTATTTTTTGTTGTTGTTGCAGTTGTCATTGTTGTTTAAGCAGGCTGGGGCCAGGTTCGAACCCAACAGGTTCAGTGTATGTGGCCAGCACCCTACTCACTGAGCTACGGGCACCGCTGCAAAGATAATTTTTGAAGTAATTATTCCATAGATAAATCTAAGATTGTCTGTAACTCAACTGCCCCTCCCAGCAACCCCCCCACCCCAGATATCTAGTCTATTCCTTTCAATCCTGGTAATACCAAGAGTGGTTCTTAACTAGTGACAGCTTTGCATCCCCACCCACACCCTGCCTGGGACATTTGACAACATCTGGAGACAGTTTTGCTTCTGTCCTGACTGGGGGATTGGGGGGCTGCCACTGGCATCACGGGTTAGAGGCCAGGGAGGCTGCTAAGCCCCTAAACTCACAGGATACCCCACCCCAGCACAAAGAATTACCTGGTCCAAAACAGTGCCGAGAACGCTATAAATGAGGGCATAGCGTAATGAAAATGGGAACAAGAGATGTGGTCTAGCCATCCGTTCATTTATTCATTTACCAGTGCCATAAATCTTCTCCAAATGTATTTAGTATAAGTAGAGAATTATGGAAATGTGGTGAATTTTAAAAAGCAGTAAACCCAGAGAAGTTTTATTTTGGGGGCCGAGGGAGTCCCATTTTCTCCTAGTCATGACCTTGAAAACCTGGACAGACTCATCTAACCTTAGATAACAAATGACAATCCATGCTCTGTTGTGACCCATGGGGAACTGTTATCATCTCTGAGATGCCTTCAGTCTCTACCAAGAAGGATTCCATCCTTTAGATTTTGACTTAACAGAATCCTGATCTCATACAGAACTATTACGACACTCTCTGGCTCTCTCTCCCCCTAGGACATATTACCACAAAGGGGGGAAATGCCCAGAGATAGACTTTTCCTATAAGTCATTCCACCAGGTGGAGATGGCATAAATGGCTCTCTCTACAATCTCCATAGTTGTAGCTCTCTCCACAATGGCTCTCTCTATAAATCCCAGGGCTATGAAAAAGTGAACAGTCCCACCAAGTGATGTCAACATTACAAGGACATTTGATATCTCAACGTTAGATGAAAAAAATTCTTTTTTAAAGTCAAGTGTTCAAAAGTACATAAGAACTGATATTGAGGGAGGCAGGGAGAGGCATTATACTTTCAGAATTCTTTAATGGAAACTAAGTTCTTAATGTACTAAAACTGACTGTAATATATGGCTATAAAACTGTTTCATAAATGTTTAAAACATGCCTCTCTCTATTAATATTTAACAGCCCCATTCATGAGCTAACAATATCACTTAAGAGCATCGGAGATTTTAATATATATTAGTAGAGACTTATTTCAGATTCACTGTAAGGTACTAGTCGGAGTTTTCCTCTGTATTGCTAATAAAAAGCAAAACGAGGCAGAGAAAAATGCCTCTCATTTTTGTAACATTCTGAGTTACAACGTGCAGAATGCCTGCTCTGTCCGGTATGCTGGAGCAGATTAATAAGCAAATTCAAATGCAGACCGTAAAGAGTAAAAACGTGACGGTAAATTTACTGTCTACAAACATAAAATGGAAAGATTGCAAAATAATATAATTTGTGTTTATGAGAAACAAAAGCCACAAACCTAAATCCAGACTGCTTTGGGCTAAGGAATTAAGATTTTCCAGATCATCAAATCTGCTTTGGTGACTGTTCCCTTCAGCTGAAGGTACTGATGGTAGGGAATCCATGACGAGGTTTTCTTGCATCTTGAAAAAACAAAAATGGAAATACATTAATACTTTATGAAAGAATGCGGGATGCTAAACCAGATGATAATGACAGTGGCCACAGGGCTGAGGAAGCTGGAGCCACAGGGCCATAGGTGGCCTTTTGACTAAATCCAAATTTTACAGACCAAACCCTTTTATTAATATAAAAGTCTAGGTTTGGCCAAGGGGATGCCCCTTGGGGATCTGGGGGTGGGGGACATATGTGGCCTTGGGGCCACAGGTTCCCCACCCCTGAATAAGTTTATATAAACATTTACCAAGGCAGAGGAATGAGTTATCGAGGCCTGCAAGCTTGTTGCGACACACAGCCTTCTGGAACTTGAATGTCTAGGATTTAAACAGCTTCACTATTGATGGCACAAGAAGTGGTAAAGTTTTATATCCGGAAGGCTTTCCCTTTCCCCACCACCCCTGCCTGCCTAGTGAACAGTTACCCGGACCTGAAACCTACAGATCAGGACGGAAGGTAACCTACGGCTCTGTCCCTCCCATCTTCCTTTTATATACGCCTTTCATGGTTTTCCAAAGTAACTTACTTCCAGGGTGCTAAACTGTCCCTCCTACCCCCGCAACAAAAAAGCAGTATGTTGAAATTCTAACCCCCAAAGTGAAAGTATTATAATCTGAGGCCATTTGTTTGGTGATCAGGCCACAGGGGTAGAGCCCTCATAGGTGGGATTACTGCCCTATACAACAGGCCCAGGAGAGCTCATGCCACTGGTCTCCATGTGAGGACACAGCTAGGGGGCGGCATTTACAAACAAGAAAGGGAGTCCCCCTCCAGACATGGAATTTGCTGGCACCTTGATCTTGGACTTCTCAGCTCAAAAACTGTGAGAGCCTAATTTTTGGCGTTTATGAGGTACCCAGTTAATGGATTATAACAGCCCAAACAGACTAAGATAGAGAACACAAAAATTTCATGTAAAATTTTGTATCTGAGGACATTTTTTAAAATTTGTAAGCATTAATTTAAATGACTATTTTATAGCCACCACAGGAATATACTTTAATTAACTTAAAATGAATAGTAGTATATTATACTGTATTGTTGGAAATACTGGTTTTTCAAAACAAAAAAAGTGAATTGTATCTTTTACAATGGTCCACTTTTTTGGTAAAGTTCTTTTTTTTTTTTTTTTGAGACAGAGCCTCAAGTTGTCACCCTGGATAGAGTGCCATAGCATCACAGCTCACAGCAACCTCCATCTCTTAGGCTTAGGTGATTTTCTTGCCTCAGCCTCCCAAGTAGCTGGGACCACAGGCACCTGGCTATGTTTTTCGTTGCAGTTTGGCCAGGGCCGGGTTTGAACCTGCCACCCTCCGTATGTGGGGCCAGCGCCCTACCCACTTAGCCACAGGCACCGCTCATGTGTATCAAATTCATAATAGAAAATAAAATGATGGGTGGTTGCCAGGAGATAGGCTGAGGAGAGAAAGGGTAGTTATTATTTAATGGGATTCAGTGTGGTATATTAAAAGTTCTAGAGATGGGTGGTGGTGATGATGGTTACACAATAATCTAAGTGCAATTTAATCCAGCTAACTGTATACCTAAAAATGGTTACATGAATGGTAAATTGTGCGTTATGTGTATTTTACCATAACTTAAAAACAAAAATAAAACAGATCTAGAAAGCTTCACGGTTTCACCCTTCAATTAAAATGAAGGAGGAGGGTAGTAGAGAAAGACAAATTGAGACGTAGTCAAGAACTATTCACATTCCAAAGATACAATTATATCTGCAGCCCTGAATGATGATGACCACCATGACCGGAGTGATAACACTCACCTGCCCTTGTGGAGGGTCCCTCTAAGTAGAAAACTTCAGGGAATTACATATTTGTAAGGCACTGAGATGTGTTTTAAAAATCCTCTTAAAGTGGCTTAGCGCCTGTGGTTCAATCGGCTAAGGCGCCAGCCACATACACCTAAGGTGGCGGGTTTGAATCCCCAGCCCGGGCCTGCCAAACAACAATGATGGCTGCAACCAAAAAATGGCAGGGCGTTGTGGCGGGAGCCTGTGGTCCCAGGTACTTGGG
>CAUYQV010084540.1:0-17994 GCA_963574575.1 Galagoides demidoff | reverse complement strand
TGTCTCCCAATCTAGAGAGCAATGGTGTCATCATAGCTCAATGCAACCTTGAACCCAGCCTTCTGAGTATCTGGGATACTGTCAGTGGGTATCACCCCACCTGCCTAATTTTTCTACTGTTTGTTTTTTGTAGAAATAGGGGAAAAGGCATGTCTTGCTCTTATTTAGGCTGGTCTTGAACCCTTATGCTCAAGCCAATCCTCCCACCTTGGCCTCCCAGAGTGTCAGCATTATAGGTGCCAGCCCCCCACCACCCGCCCCACATCTGGCCCCAACTGTCTTTTAAACAAGTTTGAAGTCTTAAACAAGAGGGATTGAGATTTAGCTGTTTTGCTGTTTCATTCAATCAATGATTTCCATAGATGAGTAAAAGTATTCATCAAAATATTAACAAATTAACATTTTCCAGAAAAATAATGGATTTTTTTAAAAATAGGAACGTGTGAGATACTTTGGTTACCAACTTTTAAGGCAAACAGATATATCTCCAATCTTTATTCATGAAGGATACAAGCAGTCTGTGGCTTGCTGAACTCCTTCAAAATAATGAGAGTAGTTTTGAATTCTGAGATGGTTTTCCACAAACACCACTTTCTGATAATACATAAATGCATTTTCTCGACTGTAAAATTGAAAAACCTCACTCCAAGGTGGTCTTGTGAGGATCACGGATAATGCATGTAAAATAAAGCACACAGTGTGGAACACAGCACGTGTATTAGTCAAGCTCCCAGAGACACAGAACCAGTAGGTATATGGAGGGGGATTTATTAGGAGGGACTGGCTCACAAGACCACAGAGGCGGGGAAGTCCCTGCAGACCATGTGCAAGCTGAGAACAAGAGAAGCCAGATGAGTGGCTTGGTCTACATCAGGGAGCCTCAGAACCAGGGAAGCTGGGATGATAGTGCATCACCTTAGTCAGGCCCAGGAGGCCCCAAAGGCCCCAGGTCACAAGTCCCAGTGTCCAAAAGACAAAGAACCTAGAGTCTGATGTCCAAAGGCAGGAGAAAAATAAAACTTGTCCTACTCTGGAAGGGAAAATGGACACAGAGAGAATGAACCCCCCCCTTCTCTGCCCCTTTGCCCAGCCCTCCAGACACAGAGAGAATGAACCCCCCGCCTTCTCTGCCCCTTTGCCCAGCACCACAGCCAATTGGATGGTGCCACACACATGGATGACAGGTTGTCTTCAGCAACTTCTGACTCACACATCCATGTCCTCTGGAAACACCCTCATGGACACACCCAAAACACTACCTCACCAGCCGTCTAGGCATCCCTCAATCCAGTCAATTGAACACCTAAAACTGGCCAACAAGGTCGGCATTCACTAATCAATATGCAACCGAACACACCACACAGGCACAGTCACTGTTAATATTCTTGCATTTGTAGACACATCAGCATATTCTGAATCTGAGTCCTAGCCCAGGGCCTGCCACATGGCAGGCACTCAGAAAAGAGAGCTGTGAAGTAGATGAAAACAGGCAACTCCCAAATTGCTTAAAATTGCTTAAAATTGCACAGCTTTAATTTATCTAAGCATAAGTAGAGAACTGTGGCACCTGCCCTGTGCCCGTTCATAGTAAGCCCTATTCAGGGGCTGGTCTTCAGACAACCTCGTCAGGTGAGTATTATATTCTCCCATTTCTCCATCAGGAAATTAAGTTTTAGACAACAGATTAACACCTCTTCCCTTCTAACAGGACCTCAGTTTTGTGCAGTACCCTCTCTTCCCCCACAAAGCCTGTGCTGTAGAGGGAGCCATCCCACGGCAAGCTGCAGGGTTATTTTTACTTTGCTAGTAATTATTTCAGGGATGGGCATTTGACCAGACTCTGGTTAATGAGACATAAGTAGAAGTCTCCTGGGGAAAAGTTCTAGAAAAATTTTCCCTCTCTTCTAAGAAAAGACCACAAAAAGACACAGTCTTTCTTCTTCCTCCAGACACACAGGTGGGATCCCTGGAAGCCTGGCAGCCACCTGCTATGAGATGAAGGGTGGACCAATATCAAGGCCCTGGGTCAGCTGCCACTGGACTGGCTCTGCCTCTGGACAGACAGACTAACAAATAGTCTTTCATATGAGGCATTTGGAGATCAGAGTCTCTTACTTGCAGCCAAAAGCATTCCAACTGATGTTCTGGCCCAAGCTAGAAGGTGCCATACTCAGGCTCAGTTCTCTTTTATTTCTGAGACAAAGTCTCACTATGTCACCCTTGTTAGAGTACCATGGTGTGACAGCTCACAGCAACCTCAAACTCTTAGGCTTAAGAGATTCTCTTGCCTCAGCCTCCCAAGTAGCTGGGACTACAGGCACCCAACACAATGCCTGGCTATTTTGTTGTTGTAGTTGTCATTGTTGTTTGGCAGGCCCAGGCCAGGTTCGAACCCACCAGCCCCGATGTATGTGGCTGGCACTCTAACCACTGAGCTATGGGTGCTGAGCCATATTCAGGCTCAGTTCTGACTCCCCAGTTTGATTTCAGATTGATGCCTACCACTGGTCCAGAGGAAGCCCACACTCAAACCAGAGGCTGGGTGAAGGGAAAACAAGGGGCTTTGTGACAGCCCCCCTGTACATCATGAGTACACATAATTTGATTTAATCCTCATGAACCAGGACTTGACTCCAAGACTCAAATTCCCATAGTGAACTGTCTTCTAAAGAAGGCCAGATTTTACTAAAGTCAAAAAAAAAATTTTTAAGGAGAAGTAAATTATATAAAAAGCCATTAAATTACATAAAAAGCATATTCTAGAAAGAAAATGAGGTAAAAGTTGAAACCTTTATCATCCTGGGTCAGTTGTAAAACCTTGCCTATATTTTCCCAAATGTAAAATAACTACTCTGAGAAGCTAATGTCAAAATCAGAGGTAATGAATAAAAGTCATATTATCAGTACGGTACACAGTAGGTGCTCAATAATTAATCAGTTAATAGTATTTCTAAATCCATAATAACACTAGACAAGAATTGGTGCACACTGAAATATTTCAGTGGTTTCACATTAATCCTGCGATCATAATCAATAAGCCACAATTTTCATACAGCAAGGATTCTTTCTCATGTTTATCCACCATCAAAATGAAAAATAACCCTTAATAACCTTTAATCTTATTTATCTTTCCAGAAGTGACAGGGAATTATTAAATTCTATTGATGTTTCCTGAATGGAAGAGCAAAGATGAAAAATGTGTGTGCACCAAAATGCATCCAGCTGGCATTTAAACAGCTTAGAAATGTTAATAGAATAGCCACCCTGCATAGCAAGGTACAGATTTTATAAGCCACTAAGTTATTAGTCGCTAAATGATTTTAAATTCTGCTATTAATCCCCCTGTCTCCGTTGACTATTATTTCACAGTCTGGATGCCATAGCTGTAAGTTCATTCAGCAAAACAAACACAGCAAAGCTTCTGGATGCAGACACAAGCTGCCCTCTCGGTGTGGACTCGGGGTGCATCAGACAGAAACATGTGAGGTCTCTTCTGCTGGGCATGAGGGAAAGGGAACCAGCAGTTATCACAACTGTCCATGGGACACACCTAGTAATACTTCACCCTGGACTCCCAGCACTTTGGGAGGCTGAGGCAGGTGGATCACTTGAGCTCAGGATTTGGAGACCAGCCTGAAGAGTAAGACCCTGTCTCTACCAAAAATAGAAAAGCTAGCCGATGTGGTGGTGTTTACCTGAAGTCCTACCCTACTTAGAAGGCTGAGGCAAGAGGATCATTTGGGCCCTAGAGACTGAGATTGCTGTGAGCTAGGATGCCGCAGCACTCTGCCCAGGGCAACAGAGTGAGACTCTGTCTCAAAAGATAAAACAAAACAAAACTTCATACTGTGCCTTGGCAGTTGCACATATAGCCTCATCGCCACTACCAGTAACATTTACTGAGTTTAAGCTTACTACACACCAGACACTACTTGAATTCTTGGGTATCCTGTGAACTCTGCGCTATTATTATCCTTATCTGACAGAGGAGGAAACGGAGGCCCAGAGAAGGAGCAAGCCCGCACAAGTGCACACAGTTGGTACACTGTGCTGCCAGGACTCAAAGCCAGCAGACTGATGCCAGGCACCCTGGCAACGTCTAGCTGATGTCCAAAACTAGATTTTCCCAAATATCCCTATGGCCACTTTAGGTACATCCACAGTTTGGGTTTGTTTTTGTTTTGTTTCTACCTCTCTTAGACTCTAACATCAAAAAGACAAGTAGATCAACAAGTCAGGCACATAGAATATCTGCGGCCTAAATCCCCAAGGCACCAAGGAGAAAAGGTTCATCACCAGAAGCACTGCACAGATCAGAGATCAGATCAGTGCAAAACAGAGACCATCAAAGACTGCTCTGAAAGGAAAACCAAGTAAAGCACCCCCCCACCCCCGCGCCCGGCACAGCTGTGACCAGCAGGTGAACCAAGCCTACCTCTCCATGGGAGGCCCCTTCTCTGCCAGGATGTCCCGTGTCCTGTGGTCCAGGTCTCCATGGGGGGACCCTCCCCTAGAAAAATGCCTCCCTGGGGGAGTGAGAAATCCAGTCTCCTGCCATCGTGCCTGTACCCAGTTTGTAAGAATCCTACTTTCTACTAGAGACTAAAGACCATAATGTCTAGTCGTAGACTTCCTGGCCGTGCAGGGCTCTAGAGATCTGAGGGGCCATCGCTCACTTACACAAATATTCACTGAAATGGCACTGTGCTATTGAGTATGTGCTATCCTGGGCCCTGTGGCAAATGCTTCAAATTGCAATACCTAAGTAATGTACCCAAGCACATTATCATTTTTAAAAGATAGAATCGATATAACATCCAACTTAAGCTTTAGAATCATCACTTTTTTGTTTTATCTTAAATTCCTAAAATAGCCTAGAGATTTGTTTTAATCAGAGACACTTTTGTTGTCAAACTCAATATTCAAGGCTGAATATTGAGTTTGACAACATACCTATTGAACAGTCTTCAATATACCTATTGAGACTAGGTGGAGAAGACTCAGACGTAATATGGAACCTGAACTTGAATCAGAAAATGAAAGTCAAGCTGACGGCCCTAATATACAATCTAAGTAAATCAATGCCAGTATTATGCATTCCATACATGGTTACAGGAATTCTATTGACAATGCTATCATGCATTCTTTCCTTAGTTAAATAATTTAAATTTATATTTTTTAATTTCTTATAGTAAACTATGTACATTAATGCAATCATGGGGTACAGTATGCTGTTTTCATATACATTTTGAAATACTCTCATCAAACTGGTTAACATAACCTTCATGTCATTTTCTTAGTTACTGGTTAAGACATTCATACTCTACTTTTAGAAAGATTCACTTGTACTCTTGTGAGATAAACCATAGAGGTGACCCCACCAATCACCCTCCCTCCCCCCATCCACCCCCCTCACCTCCCCTCTCCTACCCCCTTTCCTTATTCTAAGGCTATAATTAGGTTATGACATTCTTAAATTTATATTTATCTAAGTCTGCAAATATTGACTTATTTACTAGTACAAACTACAGTGCAATCAATACAGGGATGAAATGACACTATGACAGTTCCCTGCTTTTAATTCCTCAAATATAGTAGAAAATACTTAGAGGACTTCAATGATCCACAAAGTGCAGTATGGATATCTACTTAAGTATTAAACCATTAAAATATGAAGCTTTGGCAACATAGGACTAGAGTCAATAACATTGATCCTCCAGATTATTCTATTTTTTGTTATGAATTCGTGGAGAAACTTGTTAGTTGTCATAAAGCACTACTGTATCCTGGGAACCGAGAATAAGTATTATCATGCTGTATAACTACCATTCAAAGATGAGGACATAGCAATTTCCCCATATTACAAGACCGTAAACCCATATATGCTAGTCTTTAAAACCCAGTCTGCTTTCTCTCTTCATTAGTATATGAACACAGTAAAAGTACTTTAATACATTCATAATATTTACTATAGAGCCAAAACACCCACTCAGAAAAAATATAGAGAAAGAAGTAAAGGAAGTGTAAAGACACGATACTTTAAAACAGGGGTCCTCAAACTATAGCCCATGGGCCATATGCGGCGCACCTAGAACATTTATCCAGTGCCGAGTGTTTTTGCTGCCACTGCCTATCCTGCTTAGCAGCCCACAGTCCGGCCCTCCAACAGTCTGAGGGACAGTGAACTGGCCCCCTGTTTTAAAAGTTTGAGGCCCCTGCTTTAAAGAAACCCACATAGTCCAAGGAAATGAGCAAGAAGTCTCATTTGTAACATCTATCATGTTTCCCCAAAAATAAGACCTACCCCAAAAATAAGCCCTAACAGCATTTCTATGCATTTGTTCAATATAAGCCCTACCCTGATAATAAGACCTTGTGATGGGTGTGGCTATGCAGCATATTTGCATAACCACGCCATGCATTTCCGCATGGACAAGACATCCGCTGAAAATAAGCCCTAGTGTACTTTCTTGAGAAAAAATAAATATAAGACAGTGTCTTATTTTAGGGGAAACACAGTAAGTTTATTCTAGACTAGAAGGGTAAAAAAAATTATGCCCCTGAGAACAGAGGGACACGACAATGTAATGAGTTGTATCGCTATTAACCAGTGTTTAAGGGGCTTAAAATGTTCTGCAAGGCTCTAAAATATGCTCTGCTTCTTCTGAGTTGTAGACCTAAAAATTATTAAATATGATTATGAGGTTGGGGTGAGCTGAGCATTGGCTATGTCACTTTCCACATTTAAAATGTAACATTATTCTCTATATCTGAAACCTGTTCAGCTTTTAATTTATCTGAAAAAAAAAATCTAAATTTTTTTTTAATGGTCCCCAGTTCCATCCAGGCTGCGGAGAGATAGTGGACTGCCATTTTTTCTGGGCTGAGCAGTGTTCTGCAGTATGCTCAGACCACTTTTTATTAACTCATTCGTACACTGGTGGGCACTTGGGTTGTCTGCCCTTCTTGTGACTGAATTGTGCAGGTGTAAACATTCAAATGCAAATGTCCTTTTTATAAAATGAATTTTTTCCCAGTGGTGGGAGTGCTGTAGGTTCTTTGAGGTCTCTCCATACATTTTCCCATACAGGTTGCACTGGTTTGCAGTCCACCATCAGTGCGTATGAGCTCCTTTCTCTCCTTTCTCTCTGTGTCCAGCACCTGCTGTTTGGGGACTTTAAGCGCCATGAAGCAGCATGATGAAGGCCCTGGTCTGGTTTGGACGGGAATTCTACCCTTGTCCAGGGCATGCTGTCTGTTCCCCCACCCATTAGTCATTTAGTATCCGTCTCAGTTCTCAGGTTGTCAAGTCCAATCTGGCAGTAAAGCAGTGCTTGTGTTCGAGTCACCCTTATTTTACTTAATAATGGCACCAAACAAAACTTAAGAGTAGTGATACAGAAAATTTAGAAGGAGATTAACTCTAGTACTATGTAGCAACTGTAGGCAAATACAAAAAAAAACAAACCATAATATGCATAGGGTTGGGGACTACCCACAGTTCCAGGCATCCGTAAGGGGCTTGGACTGCATCCCCCCGCAAAAAAAGGGGGAACTACTGTATTTCACAGGATCTTGCTAATGCTACTGATTTCCCTCCTAGAAAGTTCTTTAAATGATTCTGGAAAAACTAAATATTAAGACTGCTTTCTTTACCCAGGGATTTCAGGCTCAATTCTTGAGCCAAATAAATATACATAGGGTACGAAAATTAAGTTGCCAGTTCTTTTTTTTTTTTTTTTTTTGAGATACAGTATTACTTTATTGTCCTTGGTAGAGTGCTGTGGTGTCATAGCTCACAGAAATCTCAAACTCTTGCGCTCAGGCTATCCTCTTGCCTCAGTTTTTTATTTTTAGTAGAGACAGGGTCTCACTCTTGCTCAGGCTGATCTCGAACTCATGAGCTCAGATAACCCACCCACCTTGGCCTCCCAGAGTGCTAGGATTATAGGCATGAGCCATCGTGCCTGGCCAAGTTCCCAGTTCTTGATCATAGAGCAGAATGAACTTAAACCATGAAGACCCTCGCCTTCTCCGAGTTGACTCATCTGATGTGAGAACACACTCCTTCAGCCATTTTCTTTCTCATGCTCAAGAACTATAAGTGTTTGCAATATTTCTGCCTATTTCAAATTCATAGATTATATCTATGTGCTTCAAGATGCCTTTGCTATGAGAACACAGTCTAATTCCAAGTAAAATTCTCACATTGATTTTACAAATACATCCGATGAATATTTTTACTCTTAAAGTTCAACTGGAAGAATAAATTCATGAAAAACCAAATACTGCAAAAAGAAGTGCATTAAATGAAGCCACACCTATTAAAACAGAATATAGAATAACTAAAGAAATAGGAATCATATACTAATAAATAAAACAGCTAAAAAAATCAATGAGATAAGTGAATTAGGATGATTGACTGACAATTTGGATAAAAATAAAGTTCTCCCTTATGCTTTGCTAGAATAAATTTCAGATAAATTGAATATTTACTAAAAGTAGGTAAAAATGTATAATAGTTTAATAAAACATATTAAGAAATAAACATGTAAAACTATATGAAAATATAAAACCTATATACCAAAAGCCCTGTTAAAGGTAAGTTACAAAACTAGGGAATGCCATCATCTGTAATTCACTAAGGACAAGTAATCTTACATAAACAGCTCTCACATACTGAGTAGAAGAAGAGGAACTCTTGTTAGGAAAACACGCAAAGAATATCAATATTAAGAACAACAGAAATAATACACTTAACCATGGAAAAAGTTCAACCTCATCACTAAAATACAAAAGTAGAAAAATGGAATGGCAAGTGGACAAGATCAAGAGTAACCAACAGTGGTTAATACGTGGGGAAGTGGACAAGATCAAGAGTAACCACAGTGGTTAACACGTGGGGAAGTGGACATTATTTTACATGGCTGGTGATGCACGCTAGTATTACCTTCTTCATCTAAACATTTCTAAAGACTTTCAAATGTGTATACATTTGATCCAGCAAAGTTAAGTCTAGAAATTTTTCTTTAAAAAAGAATCTAACACGTTCTCAAAGGTATATGTATAAGGATATTCCCTATGACATTATTTATAATGCTAAAAAAAAAATTGGGAATAAGCTAAATGATTACAAAGGCATATAATAGAATAGCGTGAAGTCATTAAAAATGTTCCTGGGTAACTAGATTTATTAATGTTCACAAAATCTGTTCATAGTACAGCTAGCAATAATAAGAGAAGATTAACATAAAAAAAGAAGTAGGGGGGTACTTCCATAGAAGATAGGACTAAGGGTAAACTTAATTTTCTTCTGTGTCGTTTTTACTATTGTCTGAAGTTTTTTTCAAAAAACATTCTTTGTAGATAATAACAAAACAGATAAAAACGCTGCAAAACCTCGAATACAAAGCAGATGTCTTCTGTTATTTTTAATGCTGACTCATCTGCCAAACAGACTGAGATGGCACTGTCCCAAACTTCGCAAATATCTTTGTTGTTCAGTACACGGTATTTTCTTCATCGATTTTAATTTCTCCCACCTAACTTCATGCATTTCAATCCTCAATTTTATCCTAAGTATGAACATGTCCCACCATAAAGGTGATAGTTCACTTTATGGGTATCCTATTTACCCACCATCCCCAGGGGTAATAATACATCATGCTATCTGGAGTGAATTAAAGGTGGGTGAGTCGCTAATTCCTTAAACACACATCGCAATTATTCAATTCAGACAGAAGGCACTATGGCATTTAGGTAAATCAAAGGTGGCATTGTTGGTATTTCTTAAAAGTGGAGTAACCACGGTTCAGAGACTTGTTATGGATAGATGATGAAGGACAGAATAAATTCATGGCAATGAAATTGCATTGTGGAAAGTAGATGGTTTGGGTTCAGAATCGGTGCAAGGATACAGAAAGTACTAGACCTGGTATCCGGAAAACTCAGTTCTCATCCCAACTGTACTACTGGCCAGAACTCCAGCAAGCCTGTCTATCTGAAGCTTCATTGCCTCACCTGAAAGAGCACTAACAGTAAAAAAATATCAGAGGACGATTCCCGGTAAATGCAAAATTACCATGCTAAGAATCGTAGCAACACCATAAGCCACAGTCAACTTCAAGTGCTGGCATGTTCCGTAACAAGCTTCCTAAACTCTTACCACAGCAAGGTATTGTACTTGGTGAGCCTCAAACTGTGTGATGCTCTGGAACAGATAAGGTCTCCCATTTCTCTGCCCTCTCCCAGCAGGTAAGAAATGCACAAATGCATCCCCATCTATGTCTTTGTACAGTAATGCTGCCCAACAGGCTCGGCAACACCCAGGTGCAGGCTGAGATTAAACATGGCACTGAAGTAGCCTAATCTTCCTTTTTGCTGTTGTTGCAGTTTGGCCAGGGCCAAGTTCAAATCTGCCACCCTCGGTATATGGGGCCCTACTCACTGAACCACAGGCACTGCCCCTGATCATCCTCTTTAACAAATTTGGGCAAGACTTCTTTGTTGCAATGACAACTAACTTGCTAAGCTCCATTTGCCCTCCCACATCTTCCAACAGAAATATTCATGACAAACACATAAAAATTGCAAAAGTATAGCAGCACTGCAAATTAAAAATATCTATTAAGTAATTGCCAGCTGCTGAAGAATCATACCCAATTTTGGCCTCAGTGCTGCCTCCGTTAAGTACCTAAGCCTGACTGCTTCTCAGATATTGGGAGAAGGCTCCCCACCCCACCCCCAAGTAGCACCCAGCTGGCAGGAGAGCTTCTCTGCAGACTGTCATAAGACCACTGCACCCAGCAATGTAAACTGTCAAGGGAAACCGAGACTGGTGGGTCCAGGTGCCTTGGAAGGTAGGACCAGCAGAATATAATGGCAGAAACAGGAGCACACCTTCACTAGAGAGTCAAGAGGAAATCCTGACTCAGTTCGAGGTCTACGCCAGAGCCATGCCCACTTGGCACGAGAAATGAGACATCAGAAGTTGGCCAGGAGGTGGCATATTAATTTAACCTCTAGATCCAAGGAGAAGTTATGGGGCACTGAAACAGATAAGCCGTTGTTAAAGTCAGACTCTTGTTACAAGAATAGTTGCACAGGGTAAAATGGTATCTAAGAAAAGACTCTCAAATGTAAAATAAAGAACCCCAAATTTCTCAGAAGGAAAATGTACTCTCACTGGAGTAAACTTTTAATATCCATGTTAAAAATTCCTATGAAGAGTTGATGTGAATGCTAATGATATAAAATGTGAGAAATAAAACAGCATGATTTCAAATTTATTTTTAAAAATAAGAGGAAAGAAGACAAATTTTCTACATGTCATGTTTCTTATTAAAAATACCACTTAATTTGGCGGTGCCTGTGGCTCAAAAGAGTAAGGTGCTGGCCCCATATGCCAGAGGTGGTGGGTTCAAACCCGGCCTCGGCCAAAAAAAAAGAAAAATACACTTCATTCAACATGTTACTATGCTGTTTATCATATTGAAGCCTCATTTATAAGTGAAATATGTTTGTGATTTCCCCTTTACAATAATATACTTTCTCCAATTTTAATATCAGGTGTATCCAGATTAAGTAGAATGATTTTGAAGTATTTCTTCTTTTTCTATTGTCTTTCAGATTTGGCATGATCTGCTTTTTGAAATTATCTTTTACTTGTAACTATTAGTTGTCTATTTTTTGAGACTTTGGAAAAAACAAAATAAGAAGTTAACTGATGACTCCATACTGAACGTCAGAGTCAAAGCATTCTATAACAGACATACTCTTACCTGACAATGTGAATGTTACTTTCTTTGCATTATTATTATTGTTGCTTAATATTTTGATGCAGCAATCGTCTGATTTCTTTTCTGAGTGTATTTATCTTCATTATGAGGTTGTTTTTAGTCCTTATAAACGTTGTTATTGTTATTAAATTTTAAGCCTTTTTAATTCTCTGAAGGCAAAAGTAGAAACCTAATAAACACATATATGTAAGAAAAATTAAAAAAAAATTAAAAACCACTATGAATTGATACTAAGGAAAAGATGCACAATCTCTCCAGAATCCTAAATGTGTTTTAAACGTGTCACATGTCCCTCACTGGCATTTTTAATTCACTCAGATTCATATTTCCCAAAGGAACAAAATATATACACGTTGACTTCACACTCCAGCAAAACTGCCGTCTCAGAACAAGGCTTTACGATACAGAAATAAAACACACATACATATATATTATGTGTCGCTTCTAAAGACCTATTATATCATGTATCTGCTGATGGATAATGGATAAAGAAAATACAGTCTATAGGGCGGCGCCTGTGGCTCAAAGGAATAGGGTGCTGGCCCCATATGCCAGAGGTGGGGGGTTCAAACCCAGCCCCAGACAAAAACTGCAAAAAAGAAAAGAAAATACAGTCTCTATATGCAACAGAAAATTACTCAGCTTAAAAGAGAAGGAAATCCTGCCGTTTGTAACACCCTGGGTGAAACTAGAGGACGTTAGGCAGAGATTCTGTGTCTGGAAGTAACCCAGATACGGAAAGTATTGTAAATACTGCATTCCACTTAAATGTGGGATCTCACAAAGGCAAACTTTTTAAAAGTCAAAACAGAAGCAGGAGGGTGGTTACCAGGGCTGGGAGAGGGGACATGGGGAGTTGTCAATCACAGGGTCTGAACTTGCAGTTATAAAATGAATAAGCTCTGGAGAAATGATGTACAGCACAGGAACTGTAGTTAATAATATCGAACTGGGGCGGCGCCTGGGGCTCAAAGGAGGAGGGCACCAGCCCCATATGCCAGAGGTGGCAGGTTCAAACCCAGCCCCGGCCAAAACCTGCAATAATAATAATAATAATAATAATAATAATAATAATATCGAACTGTAGTCTTGAAATTTGCTAAGAGATCTTAAGTGTTTCACCACTTACAAAAACAATGGAAGCTTTGCAAGTTAATGAACATGGATCTTAGTTTGATTGTGGTCATCATTTCACAATATTCAGGCATATCCAAACACCACATTGTGTACCCTGAATAGATACAATGTGTGTCAATTATACCTCCACAGAGCAGACAAAAGTTTCAAGGTGGTGGCATTTCCAAAGTCATGTTCATCTAACCATATGTTACAGACAGCATCCCCAAAAGCACGTACTGCTCAGCACTAGTTCAGCCACTGTATGATTCAAGCATTTTTCAAAAGAAATCACATCGCATATGCATCTCGACAGTTTGTTTTATGTAATAGAGTACAGAATGTTCCGATTGAGAAAAACACACACACACACTCTCACAGAAGGAAATCGCTCAGCAACCCACATTCGCATGGAGTCTTGGACATTCAAAATTGTCACTGTTGTCAGTAAACCCCAGAGTCAGCGAACCCCATCATGGTGGCCCCTGTTGTGATCTTTGTTACCGGAGAGAATTCTGAAATGATTAGCTACTTCCCACTATCTTAATCCACTTAGATGAAAATAATTCCAAAATGCGTGCATATGGGGTGCTGGTGCTGCTGACTGCAACAAAAAATGTGTCCCTACCACAGGAGCTTCCGCTATGACTCTCAGGCCTCAGCCTAACATCAGCTCAGCCCGGGAGGAAGAGCTGTCGAGAGCCACGTGGGCCTCCCCTAAAGCAAGTCTGAATCTTTATAATCTCTCTGAAACCAAATACTCCAACTATTTTCAAAGACGCCATCTAAGATGGAAAACAATAAAGCATTAATATGATACCATAGTTTGGTAATTATGTGCAAAGCTGGAAACAATGGATGATGGTGTGAAAGTCTGGGTATCCAGCTGGCGACATCTTAGTCTGCTTTGTGCTACTATAACAAAATAGCTGAGACTGGGTAATTTACGAAGAACAGAAATCTACTTCGTCACAACTGCAGAGGCTGAGAAGTCCAAGATCAAGGTGCTGGCATCCTGTGTGGGCCTTTGACTACATCAGCAGAAGGTGGAAAGGCAGGAGAGGAACAAGGCTGCATGAAGCCTCTTTTTAAAGGCCTTCATCCAGTGGTTCTCAACCTGTGGGTCGCGACCCCTTTGTGACCTTTTCACAGAGGTCGCCTAAGACCATCCTGCATATCAGATATTTACATTACAATTCATAATAGTAGCAAAATTACACTTATGAAGTAGCAACGAAAATAACTATGGTTGGGGGTCACCACAACATGAGGAACTGTACTAAAGGGTCTCAGCATTAGGAAGGTTGAGAACCACTGCCTTAATCCCTTTAATGGGGGAGGAGCCCTCTTACCTAATCACCTCTCAAACGCCCCTCCTTCTAATACATCGCTTTGGAAACACCTGAATTTTAAAGAGGACACATAACAAATAGATTTGTTTCCCTATAGCTCATGTTAAGAATATTTAGGAAGGATAGATATTACATGGAGTTAAGTAAACTACTAAATATTTCACAAAAACTAATTTTTCTGTCATAACTAGTACCAGGGAACTCATGATCACTAGTCAAACATTTGCTTGTTGGATAAAAACACCAACTCCCAGGACAGTATCCAATAGGGGATTAGTGAGTGCCAGAAGAAGGGTTTTCCACATAAATAAAGTAAGGTGCACCCTTTGCAGTAGCCAAAGAATGAACAAGACCTGAAGAGTTCACAAAAAGGGACAAAGTTTGTAAATTAAAGGACATCCACTTGATACGCTATTATTTAAAATTTAAATTACGGTATGAATATAAAGTATGACACGATGCTGAGTGGATCAGCCAACATATTGACAACTGTCTACATTATTTACATATCTATATGAACTATATAATTCAACACACATGCAAAGATACAAGTAGTTGAATTATTCAGGTGAAAGAACTAAAAAACTTTTATCTTTTTTTAATTAAATCATTGCTGTGTACATTAATGCAGTCATGGGGTACAGAGTGCTATTTCTATATACAATTTGAAATACTTTCATCAAACTGGTTAACATAGCCTTCATGTCATTTTCTTAGTTATTGTGTTAAGACGTTTATATTCTACTCTTAGAAAGATTCACTTGTATCCTTGTGAGATAAACCATAGAGGTAATCCCTCCAATCGCCCTCCCTCCACCCATTCACCCCCTATGCTCTCCTCCCCATATTCTTAGGCTATAATTAGGTTATAGTTTTCATATGAAAGCTATAAATTAGTTTCATAATAGGGCTGAGTACATTGGATACTTTTTCTTCCATTCTTGAGATATTTTGCTAAGAAGAACATTTTCCAGCTCCATCCATGTAAACATGAAGGAGGTAAAGTCTCCATCTTTCTTTATGGCTGCATAGTATTCCATGGTGTACATATACCACAATTTATTGATCCATTTGTGGGTCGATGGGCACTCGGCCATCAGTCCCAAATCCTTGACAAATGGCAAACTTTTATCTTTCAAAAAAATTGTCTTTGTGTTACTTTATAAAGTTGGTCCTACTGTGGATATTTTGTTTAGAAGCATTTACCATTCACAGGGCTGCCCTCCTTGACCACTAGCCACTTTCCTTCTTTCCCTGTACTCCACCACCACGGAGCTAAAGGATCAGTGCCCAGAGGCAACTTCTGAGTAAGACCAACACTTAAGGAATATAGATGGCCATCATCAGAACTCCTGGATGAAAACTGTTGGGAATAAACTTTCAGATAAAAAGATATTTTTTAAAGGAGACTATACAGGTAAGTTGTAAAGAATATGGGCTGGGGCAAATTTAAATTATGCTAAGTGATCACTGAATTTATTCCCGATGTTGAAGAGCTCACACTCAAAAAGATGGAGGAGAGGGGATTGCAACAAGAACTGGGAGAGAAAGAGAGGACAGCAGAATATTCACAGACTCAAAAACACATCCATCAGCCATATCAGACCCACGTGTCTACCTGGAGGAAAATGTTAATGCAATGTTTAGAATTTTGATGGTGTTAGAATAAAAATATTATCCTATAAATGTAATAAAATGGATAATAACCAAAGCATCTTCTGAGTCCTACACTGAAGTTTTTGTCTATCCCAGCCTGACTGCTCCAACTTCTCTATTAACAATGTGTTAATCTTTGCACACACATTGATCCAGAGCTGCCCTCTCTGAGAAAACCCAACCAGATAGCCTACCTTTCAGTCAGTTGGCAGGCAATTCTACTAATCTGGAGATATGATGAAATAACTCAGACTGAAGCAAATGGTACTTTATCAAACTAACCCTGAATATACCCTAACTTTCAGGCCATTCTCTGACAGATAACGTTAGCCTGTAATGGAACTGTCAACCTTCCCCACCAGCCCAGGGCCAGAGTCATCACACAGCCACAGGAGTAAGACACTGGCAGCCTGGAGAGACTGTCGTCCCACAGGAATTCCACACATAGAAATGGAGACCTTCCTTTAATGGAGACCCTCCTCTGTGATGGTGACAATGAAGATGACCAGGGAGGCAATGAGGATGTAAATGCCTGCTCTACAGGAAGGGGCTTCCCTAAATTATTGTAATTACTGAGCGCACGGACTAACAATTAACTTCTTCTCCAATGCATCCAGATTTTAGAAAAAGAACACCCCCCTCACGTCTGCTTGCAATTTCCCTCTAATGGCCAGAAAAACACAAATGAGATGTCACACAAGACTCCCAAAGCTACTGGCATCAGAACTGACAAATGGGCATCTCATCTGATGTTACAAGTCAGCGTGCCTGTCCAGAACTCCTGGGGGGGTGGGGCAACAGACAGCTGTCAAGACCAAGTTCCATCAGTAAAGCAAGACCTTGAACAACAGCAAGGGCAGGGCCAGAACCTCAAAGTGACACTAATAATAGACTTCAGGAGTAAACAGGCATGGAGTCCGGTTGAAATTTATCCTTCAGTTAGGAGCAAGCAAGGCAAGGACAGGCATAGGCGAAAGTGTTTTGGTCTAGTCAGTGCTGATTCTTGGCTAAAAGACACTTACATTAAAATCAGAACTCAAGAAAATGTTGCTCTGATGCTTT
Source organism: Galagoides demidoff (assembly GCA_963574575.1). Lineage (NCBI taxonomy): Eukaryota > Metazoa > Chordata > Mammalia > Primates > Galagidae > Galagoides > Galagoides demidoff. The sequence goes on along the minus strand of CAUYQV010084540.1, from coordinate 1,010 downwards.
TTATCATGAAAATTACTACCTTTCCACAAATGTCATCCTGCATCATTAATAACCATGTGGAAGGCCTTGCAGAAAGAACAGAAATAGCTGATTTGGAGGCTGGGTACAGTGGTGTGCACCTGAGTCCCCCAGCTACTCAGAGGACATGATGAAAGCATCACTTGAGGCCAGTGTCAGGGTATGGTGCTGTACCTGTGAACAACCGGCATACTCCAGCCTGTATCCAAAAAAAGAAAAGAAAAAAAGAAAGAAAGGAAAGGAGGAAAGAAAGGGAAGGGAGGAAGAAAGAGAGAGAAATAGCAGGGAAGGGGAGAGGGAAAGAGGGAGGGAGGATTTAGGAACCCTCCTTACATGATTACTCTTACACGATTGGCGTACGGATAGGGCCAGGTTGCTAAGTGACTGATATCCCGGCCCCATCACTATGTTCCATCCTGGAAGAGAGCCTTAAGCAATCAATGGAGGGCATCAAACTAAAAGAGACAATCCACAGAATGTGTAACTTTGGCAATGAACAGAAAAATTGAGATTCCTTTAAACCAAATTCAAAGAAATAAGGACTGAAAATGACACTATTTTAATGAAAATGTACTAGGCCAATTTCTACGTTTTCTTTCGGGGGTGGGGGTAAAAGGCATATAAATCCAAAGTATCAATTTATTTAAAATGTCTTAACACAATAACTAAGAAAATGACATGAAGGCTACGTTAACCAGTTTGATGAAAATATTTCAAATTGTATATGAAAATACCACACTGTATCCCATGATTGCATTAATGTACACATCTATGATTTACTAAAAAAAGAAAAAAATGCATTCCAGGGCTCAAAGGAGTAGGGAATGGGCCCCACATGCCAGAGGTGGCCAGTTCAAACCCAGCCCCGGCCAAAAACTGAAAAAAAAAAAAAAAAAAAAAAAAAAACCAAAAAAGCAAAAGTAAAAACAAAAAAAAAAGTAAAATTACCATTTATTTTATTGCTACGAAACAAATACACCCCACTAAATAAA
>CAUYQV010084538.1:0-11310 GCA_963574575.1 Galagoides demidoff | reverse complement strand
CCAGCTACTTGGGAGGCAGAGGCAGGAGACTCGCTTGAGCCCAGGAGTTGGAGGTTGCTATGAGCTGTGATGCCATGGCACTCTACCCAGGGGGATAGCTTGAGGCTCTGTCTCAAAAAAAAAAAAAAAAAAAAAGAAAGCTTGTCCCACTGCGCTTATATGTCAGAAGCAGGCCTATTTCCTGTTAGAGGTTGATTCACCTCGTATCAAGGCAGTGAGACTGCATTTGGTTAATTTGGTTATTCTGCCTTCTTCTAAAAAGGATTTAAGGTGGCTGGGTGTGATAAAAAGAATTTCTGTGTCAGATTAGGGAAGGCCCCCAGTTCCATTTTGTATCCCTTTATCCCCTCAATAAGTATCAATTTGTCACTTGGTAAGTTTCCGGTCCTAGGGGTGTGAAAGTCCATGTGATTTCTTTTCTAAAGGGGCTCCACTGCCTAAGAAAAGACAGGTAATAAACAACAAGTGTTAATACAGCGGGGCAGATACCGAGGTGGACACTGATCTAGGTGGCCGAGGAGAGGGGGGGTGTTGCTGCCAGGTGGGGTGGGGGTCAGGGTGGACTTGGCTCAGGTGGTGCCCAAGCTGGGCTAGGGAGGATGAAGAAGAGGGCATTATGGGGCCAGGAGGCATTTCAGGCAGAGACAAGAAGTGTATGCTGTCACATCACTTCACAAGTCCCCTCAGTCATGGATGCACTGAGTGCTGTGGCCTCAGTTCCCTCTAGAGTAAGATGAGAATTATCAGCGTGCACACCTCCTGGGATCTCTGTGAGAACTCAGTGCACTGACGAAAGTAAAGCACTTAGCACAGTTCCTGGCACACTAGCTGTCCCTTTGCCCTGATTGGTTCTGATGACTTGCTGTTGCTGTGTGTGTTGGGCACTGTGCTGGCTCCATGCAGGGGCCGTGGTCATGCTTGCAGGGCACAGGCTGGCAAGGCTGTGGCTCACATTCTGCACCTTGCTGTCCAGCTTGGGCACCACTCCCAGCACAGCATATGTATTTTTGTGTAAACTTTTAATTAAAATATAATATATATTAGAAGACTACATCCAAAATCTTAACATTTTGCACCTCTTATTAATCCTCATAACAACACTATGAAGTAGGTTCTTTGAATATGGAAACATTTAAGAGTATTTTAAAATTATAGTAAAACATGCATAAACACAGCTCCATGATGCCAAGTACACTCAGGTGGTTGTGTGACCCACTCCTCCAACACTGAAACTCCACAGTCATAGATAGATGTTCCCTAGTGTCTCAAACCTCACCCCCCCTCCAAGCAGCCACCACTCTACTTTCCGTTTCTATGAAGTTCTTACTAGAAAACCTCATATAAGTGGAATCACACAGTATTTGCCTTTTTGTGATTGGCTAATTTAACAGGATAGTGTCCCAAAAGTTCATCCATGTTGTAGCATCTCCCAGAATCTCCTTGCTTTTTCAAGGCTGAATAATATTCCATTGCTGTGTATAAACCCCACGAGACTGTTCTTCCTGTCTCTCCAGCTGGGCACTGCTATCCAGCAAATGTCTTCCTCTTTCCTCTGTTCACCAACCTTCCCATCTATCATAAATTTTCACTCTGTGCCAGGCTGTGATTGCCACATTTATCTGGTTGAGAAACCAGAGGCTGTAGCAACCCTGGAAGGAGGAGTAGCCGTCTCTGAATGGCCCAAGGCTGTGGGAAGCTGGCCAAGCCTATCCGCTATAAAAGGGAGCTGACACTCAGCCCTGCATATCTTTTGTCAACTATCTTTCAGAAGACCTGGTAAGTGGGACTGGCTGGGTCTGCCCCACTTTGGGCTTCCTTTGGGGAGCACTGGGGAAGGGAAGCAGCCTTCTCTGGAGAGGAAAGAGATAGCTCAGGGAGGCACAGAGCAAAACCCCCAGCTCCTGGGGAAAGTGGGAGACAGGGGTAAGTGAGGAGAGAGGTTCTCCAGCACTTCCTAGAGAGTGAGGGCACATTTGTTTCCTAAGCTGGGCCCTTTTCAGGGAGAGACTGAGAGTGCAGGAGAGTTGGCAGGCACTGTGTGTGTGTGGATTCCACTGTTCCCTCTCCTGTTTCCCTATCATCCTCTTGCCCTTCCCATCAAAGCCATAACTGTCTACTGGGTTGGGCTGTTTGAATGGCACAGGCCTGGACAAAGCCATCGCTGGGGCAGTAGTCCTCTGAGAATTCCCTTAGCCCTTACTCTGCCCTGGGCAGATGTGGCATCCCTGTCACAGGATTCCCATGTGCCTCCTTCTTTCAGGTGGGGCAATACCTTGGACATCATGCCGACGGATCTGGAGTGTGCCTTAAATGCAGTCATTGACGTATACCACAAATACTCCTTGCGGAAGGGGAATTATCATGCGATCTACAGGGATGACCTAAAGAGTTTGCTGGAAACTGAGTGTCCTCAGTACTTGAAGGTGAGGGGTGCGGGGTGTGGTTGGGCTCTTGTCATCAAGGGCCCTTCCAACTGCCCACCGCAGGTGGCCTCGCATTGGCTCTGTCTCAGATCTTTACCCTCTGGCTTTTTTCTTCTCAACTTCGACAGAAAAAGGATGCAAACACCTTATTCAAAGAGTTGGATATCAACAGCGATGGTGCAATCAACTTCCAGGAGTTCCTGGTACTGATGATAAAGGTGGGCGTGGCAGCCCATGAAGACAGCCACCGAGAGTAGCAGAGCAGGTGGGCGGGGCCGGCCAGGGACTTGTGTCTGCAGAATAATAAAGTGACTGATACCTCAGGTCTCTCTTGGGCTCTTGCCTTTCCCTTGTGGTATTAGGTTCCTGGGGAAGAACGGAGGGTCAAAAAAACAGAAAGAAGAAAAAGAAACCTCCAGTGTCCCCACCTGCATCTCTCATCAGCTTTCCCTTCACCACCCTTGGTGTGGGCTCCACCACACACTCTCCCCAGACTGTCTCTTCCAGCCAGTCCTGAGTCATTGGTTCTAGACCTTAAGGTTTCTGAAAAGCCCATGATGCTATAGCCAGTGATTTTACTAGTAGTTCCTAAACAGATGATTTGGGAACAAGGTGATATAAAGAAAACAGATATTGTTCTCTAACCTAAATTTTGGTTTTCAGCTAAACGTCTTAGATGTGGCTCTTGAGAAATGAGGGTGATAACTACACAGGCGCATATGTGTGTGTGTGTGAGAGAGAGAGAGAGAGAGCAAGAGAGAGGGGGGGTAGGCTGGCTCTGTGTATTGTGACTAGATGGACAATGCCCACTTAGAGTCCTACATTGAGTAATGCTAGGGTAGTCTCCTGGCTCCACACGAACACTTTGTTCATAGGGGTTTTGGAAGCTTTTCCTCTCTCCCACTCCCAATCTCCAAACTTGAAGAGATAACAAAGGTATGGACAGATAGGGCACAACATTTATAAACCTCAAGTCAAAGAATAGGTTACTCCAACGCTGCCCTGTGGGACTCTGTGCTCTTATATTCAGTGAATTATCTAGAACGAGGTCCCCGCCATTACATCCATGTATTTTTCAAGGGCCTGGTACAATGGGAAGGCCAGGGGATGAATAGGCACCTTTGATCAGAGCTTAACCCCCAAACTGGGTTTCCGTGCTGTGGCTTGGGAGATTTTCTGTTGTTCCCATTGGGTGCTGGGGCAATGGTGTTAGTGATGGAGAATAGGACAGAGGGCTGTCACCAGAATCACTAAACTGGGGTCCTTAAGTTGTCTGTGTCTGTATCTTCAAAATGGAATTGAATTCAATGCATCATTTGAGTGTGTGCATATAGGAACATTCTTCCATGCCTTCCACCAGAATCTCATAATGTCCAAGGACCTCAAAAAGCCTATTGTTTTTACCGATGTTAATGTGGGGAATTTCTGTTGTTGTTTTGGGTGGGTGGGTGGACTGTTTGTGGGTACATGGTCACCAAGGGCTAGATCAGTTCCAACCCTGCAGCCTGCACCCCTCCATAGCTCCCTGCTCTGCAAAGCTGGGGTGCACGGTGCCCTGGGAGACAAAGGCTGCTCAGGGTCCCCTGCAGTGCACAAGGCCCAGAGCCACTGCACACTTAGAGCAGGGACCCTTTAACCCTTTCTGGGATAATTATTTTGTCTGAGACCCCGGAAGCGCAGGCCCAAGACAGGAATCCAACTCTGGACTGAAGAGGTGTTATTTATACTCCACAGGGGAAGAGGAAGTGCGCAATGTTCCAGGATTTTAAGAGCAAATCCCTCTCCCACTGTTAACAAAATGACACTTAGATTAGTTGGCTTCCAACCCTGAGAATTACACACTTTAGACCACTGGGCTTTTTGTCTGTGGTAAATTGTAGTGGTATTAAAATGCAAATGAACAAGAAAAATTAGCAGTTCAAACCCTCATTTACCAACACCAGCCAGTTTTATTATCTGCTAACATATATGGGTCATTACGAAAGTTTTGAGATACACAAAAATCAAGAAATATAAAATCTGCATGGTCAGAAACAAATGAGACCCTCCCAGTGACACCGACAAGCTGAGCAAGTTGAAACCTGCACAGGTGAATCACAGGGCGCTGTCAACTATGTATCTTGGACATGAAACAGTGGGGCATAACACAATCTGTCCCAAAATTTTTGTAGTGACCCATGTACTGGTGAAAATGGCTGGCAGCCAGCTAAAAGTTAAGCTTGGGACCTAAAATGTGATGGGGGGGATCTTGTCATCAGAATATGGAGATGGGCTTCTACTGGACAAGTGGGAAGGCCCAGGGACTGAGCTGCGCCCCTCTCGGTTCTGCTGCAGGGTGTCTCCATCATCCTTGCAGCCTCTGCCACAGTCAAGAACCCAGAACACCCAGGTGCCTCCATCATCCCTGCAGCCTCTGTCAGTCAGGAGCATGGAGCACCCTCTCTGTGGGGCAACAGTGGGGCCGTGCAGTTCTGGGAGGCACCACAGTAATCTTGCTATGATTTCCTCAGGCACATAGTCCAAAGGTGAGCCCCTGGCCCACACGTGGCGGCTGAGGCAAAGAAAGATGAGAAAAGTGTCAGGGTTCACCAAGCCACATCACAGGCCTCACTTAACATTTAAGGGATGTAATGGTAGAAAAGGTAATAAAGGAACATTAAACAGGAGAGCACCCCAGCTCTGCCTCTTAGTTACCCACACTGGCAGTGGTGGTGAAGGTGGTGTGTGGGTGTCAGAGTAGGGTGAGGGGCAACACACCAAGTGCATTCGGTTCCCCTTGAAAATGCACTGTTGAATTTTCTACTAACAGATTCTTTGGGGGAGAATCACTGTTACTGATTCTGTTTGCCCATCATTGAAAGTCCAAGGAGTCTGCTTTTTCTGGGTCCACCCAGAGGAGCCCTGGGGAAGGCGAGTGCCCCCTGTGGAGTTCCCAGGGTGACAGGCTGCTGATTGTGAGGAACTGGATCAGTGCTGAGCCATCAGCATCTGATCATGGCTGGAGAGGGGAGGTGGCCCGGTTGGCACTGGCAAGTCTGGAGAAGAGGAGCAGGTGAGGGGGACAGTCCTTGGAAGGTTCTGGGAGTAGGCAGGCATGGAGATTGATTTACATATAAAACTGGACCCCACAGAGCAAGGTGATCTGGTTTCTTGTTTCCTCAGCTACGAAAGAAGAACAATACAGTGGAAAGTTAAGAAATGAATAGTTCAGCAGGAAATCCCATGCAACATCTGAGCCTACAAAGGAGAGCTTGGCTCACCAATGGGGCCTGTAAGGATGACTGTGTGAAATCTGCTTCTTCCAGCTTCTCCACCCAAGGCTCCTGACCTCTGCTGTGCTCCTAGTACTTGTGACAAAGGCCCTAAAGGGCATGAAGAGGGTCTGGAGTCAGGCAAATGGCCTCCTGCAGTGGAGCAAAAGAGCTCCTTACAGTCCACAGACCCCCAGAGAGGCATCCTGCCTGGGACCCCGGGCCATTTGGCCTGGGTCCAGATCCCGGCCCATCTCTGGCCTCCTTGCTGGGGGACGTCAGTCTGAATTCACACAGGCTGAAGTGGGGAGGGAAAGCTGCCAACACTTACTGGGCTCTGGCTGTACCTCAGTGTGAAAGAAAATAAATCATGTCAAACCAGAAAAAGATAAAATGGAGATTGCTCATATTTTCGATTTCATGCTATAGTGGGTCTGGATAAAAAGCAAATTCTTGCTTTTTGTCCTCATCTGGCATTTCTGAGAAAAAGTGGTTGGTAAAGTATCTTTGCATAACAATTTACAACAGGTAAAGAAGCAGACAGCTTGTAGCTGCACAATGAGGCACTGTAGTGTGATAGCTTGGTCAATGCATTAAACCCAGACTGTTTCAGTTTGTCTCATCCTGTTAAAAGTCAAAAATTAATTGGCTTGGCGCCTGTAGCACAGTGGTTACGGTGCCGGCCACATGCACTGAGGCTGGTGGGTTCGAACCTGGCCTGGGCCTGCTAAACAACAATGACAACTATAATAGAAAAACAGCCAGGTGTTGTGGCATGTACCCATAGTCCCAGATTCTTGGGAGGCTAAGGCAAGAGAATCTCTTGAGCCCACAAGTTTGAGGTTGCTGTGAGCTGTGACAGCATGGCACTCTACCGAGGGTGACATAGTAAGATTCTGTCTCAAAAAAAAAAAAAAAAAAAAAAAAACGGTCAAAAATTAAAAGGTTGACTTGGCACCTGTGGCTCAAGTGGCTAAGGCGCCAGTCACATATACCTAAGGTGGTAGGTTCGAATCCAGCCCAGGACCACCAAACAACAATGGTGGCTGCAACCAAAATATAGCCGGGCGTTGTGGCGGGCACCTGCGTTCCCAGCTACTTGGGAGGCTGAGGCAGGAGACTCGCTTGAGCCCAGGAGTTAGAGGTTGCTGTGAGCTGTGATGCCACAGCACTCTACTCAGGGGGACAGCTTGAGGCTCTGTCTCAAAAAAAAAAATAAAGTTAAAAGGTTAAAAGTAAGGGAGCCAGGCACAGTGGCTCATGCCTATAATCCCAGCACCCTGGGAAGCCAAGACAGGTGGATTACCTGAGCTCAGGAGTTTGAGACCAGTCTGAGCCACAGTGAGACCCTGCCTCTAAAAAATAGCTGGGGATTGTGGTGAGTATCTGCAGTCCCAGCTACTCTGGAGGCTGAGGCAGAAGAATCACTAGAGCCCAAGAGTTAGAGGTTGCTGTGAACTATGATGCCATGGCACTTGGCTGAGGGCAACAAAGTGAGAGAGACTCTGTCTCCAAAAAAAAAAAAGTCTTAAGGATATTATGTAGACGTTCTTTTTCTAAGTGTTTATATATATTCTCAAATATTCTTCAAATCAGTTTTTTAAACAAATTTCCTTGCTGATTGTTTCATTAATAAATTAAAACCAAGTTGCTTTCTAAGGTAGCGTGTGGGTCAGTGTGGTCTCTGTGTGATTCTGTCAGGCGTACTGCAGCCAGGCCCAGAAAGTGCAGAAGGTGGAGGTGCAGCCCGTCAACTTCTGTTTACACACACTTACAGAATAGACCCCGGATTCAGGGGTAGCTCTGTGAGCAAGTGGGTATGTGGATAGAGGCCGTGTCATCGGTTCTGATGAGTATATGAACTTTGTATTAGATGATGCTGAAGAGATTCATTCCAAAACAAAGTCAAGAAAACAACTGGTGGGACCATACTAAAAGGAGGCAATATTGCCTCCTGCAAAGAGTCTCTGGCTAGAAATGATCACTGAAGGGAGAAATTGTTGAGAAGGCAATATAGGATTTTTTGGCATACTTTGTCAGGAGACACTAAAACATTTGTTCATATGTTTATGATTACCCACATGTTATTTCAAAATAATAATAAATGCTGTGGGATTGTTTTTATTAAAGAATGAATTAAAACAATCCTGCCATGGGCTCAGTATGTTTGTTGATTGTGCTGTTTGGCTTTAGACATTGTGTGATTGATCTAATTTATTTCCCATACCAACCCTATGACAGAGGTGATTACTATTTCTATTTTGCATTTGAGGAATCTTAGAGAGATTAAGCAGCTTGAGAAGGTTTATTGACCCGGGAAGTGGCAGACTAGGATCAGTGAGGTGCTAAGTTAGATGGAAGTCCCTTCCAGCTGGCTTTCCGCCCTGGGCATGGACCTGCCAGCCCTTCTTCTGCCTGTCTGTCCCGCCTCTCCCTCCCATGCCCCCCAGTGCAGGTAGATTTCCCCTCAGCCCCTCCCCTCTCCCTCTGCCCCATCTCAGCAGGATGCCCCAGGGCCTGCAGTACTGGTGCTATTTTCCCCTTGTGACAAATCTTCAGGAAAGAATAATTCTCCACATGCTGAGTGAGAGGAACATTCTCTTAAGCCTTCCTTCTAGTCTCTGGTTGTTCTTATGTGATCTGAAGCAGTGCTGAATCTGCCAGCCGTGTATTCTGGAACTTTCCAGGACTGAAAAGTCCACCTGTGGCCCATTGCCAATCTGAGAGCGTTCAAACAATTAACAGTGGTACAGACGGAGAGTGACAGTGAAGGAACTCCCTCACTTTGTGACTGACTGCCTCGTAGGGACTTTCCACCCTAAAGAGCTTTCCCGTAGCTGCCGCCGCCCTTCCCTCTTCCTCCTTCTTCCTTCCCTGTTCGTGGCCACGCCAAGAACCCAGTAGCTTTGTCTAAAATCACCCAATCAGAAGCAGCCTCATTCCCCGAACTTTCCCGCCCCTAGGGTTTCCCCCTTCCCCCCCTGCCTTCCGCGTTCCCGCCCGCGCCAGGCTCCCCACTCAAATCCTCCTATCAGAACTCCCCACATACCCGCTCCCCTGTACCTTCTCTCCGCCCCCTAATGTTTCCCTATAAAAGTAGCCTGTAACAGCCTTTCGGGGTCCTTCTTCCTGAGCGGCTGAGGGACCCTGACACGTCAGCAATAAACTCACCTCTTGCTTTTGCATCGACCAGAGTCTGGTGACTGTTCCTTGGGGGCGGCTATCGTGGCTGGACCCCGTTTTGGGTCCAACACAGCCTCAGTGTGGGTTCCCTAGAGCACAGACATAAAAACAGACAGATTTTGCACAGGAAAGTGTGTTCACCATGCGAGTCCACCTGTCACCTCACTCCAGGCTGAATCAGACCTGGGCTCTGTACAGCTGGACTGGAGACTCTTTAGTGACCGCTTCCTGACTGAAGTCTGTGCTTTCCTGGCTTGCGTGTCTTTCATAGGCTACTAAGGAACACTGGCACTCTCCAGTGGGCTGTGATACTGGAGAATTTCGGATCCTAAAGTGCTTCTGCAAAATGCCTCCACACGGATGGGGCTGCCACCTCAGTCACTGCAGCTGCCTAAGACTCTGCCAGGAAGACAAGCCCACAGCTGGTTCCATCTGCTGTCCGTGTCCTGGCAGCTGCATAAGCATACAAGTTCTGGGAAAATGGCATCCATCTAGTCATTGAGTATGTGGGAACAGGACCCACTGAGCTCACTAGCTGAGGTGGTGATGAGCTGCTACCTTAGCACCCCAGACAGTCTGCCAGCAGAACGGGTGGCATTTAGTTGTTGCTGACACCTCCCGCCACCTGGTAGGCACCCTGGGGATTGTAGAGATGGCAGCACACAGTAAAGCCATCTAAGGGACCCTTTTTGCCTACTTTCATAGCTTCTGGAGGCTGGGATGTGGAGTCGGGTTACTGCTCCAGGCAGCCTGGCCACGTGCCATGGCAGTGGTCCCCTGCACCTGGTGAAGTGTGTCTTGGCTGTGGCCCCATGATGCCGTCCTGGAGGTGTGCCGGTCCTTGTTCCTTGGATCTGAGGGACAGACCTTTGGGGCCACATGCAGGTTGGCAGGTGTGTGAAGTAAACCAGCTCTGCTAAGGGGGTATCTGGGTTGGGGGCTGGGCTGGAGGGCAGGTTCTGCTGCGTCCTTGGCTGGTACAGCAGTCCCAGTGAGCCCTGGGACATAAGACATGGGGCGGGGTGCTTTTTGGGGTGTCTCATCTTCCGTGTGACATGGGAGGTGCACAAGAAGGTTCTCCTCTTGTGCGGTTTCCAGGACCTCAGGGACCAGCCTGCCCCGAACTTGAAGCAACTTCTGTCCCCTGCTGCCTCTCTGTGAGCAGCAAAGTTGCTTTTCTTACACCTGCACGTTGTCTCACTGGGCTCCCGTGAGTGGTAGAGGGACAAGGCACGGTGGGCAGCTTCACAGGTGCGTTTACTATCCAGCTCTTCACAGCTGCCTGGTTCAGGAAGCATGCTGGGGACATGGAGAGGAGAGTGCAGTGATGATGGACTCTCCCTTCCTCAAAACTCTGGCATCTCTTTTGAATATCGATCCTCTGTTCCTATGACAAGATTTTCATTCCCAAACAAGTTAGGAGGAGGTCTGCCTTCCTGCCTCCTTGGCCTGGTTCCCTCCAGGATATAGATCTGGAGGTTGATGCTAGAGCCAGCAGAGGCTTCACTAGGGAGCTCTTTCCACACCTCGGGAGCCAGAATCCTCTCAAGTGACTTCACCCTCTTTTTCTCTCTCCTCAGATAGCTGGAAGCTCATTTGCCCCCTGGAGATGGCTGCTTTACAGAAGGGGTTGGGGTAAGGGAAGGGCACTCATACTGAGTCTGTCCCCAGAGCCAGGTTCTGGGCTAATTTGGAGGGTACAGTCTGACATGGAGGGCTGCCACTCTGCCCCATGCAGTCAGTCTGTGTCAGCTTGCACCAGTGTGCTCCTCCCCACTACTTGGTGTGACTAAGGGAGCCATTTTGATTGCCATGAATACTTTTTTGGTGGGTAACTTTATGAATTCTGTTATAATTTCAATTTGGTATAATTTAGTTTGATATAAATACAAACTTACAGAAAAGTGCAAGTATAGTTCTAGAAATTCTCAAGTACCTTTAATCCAAATTTATCAATTTAAACCATGATTTATTTGCATTATGAAATTTTAACTTTATGAAAGCAGGAAGCCAGTGTTCCTGGAGCTCTGAGAAGCTGAGGAAGGGTAGTGCAAGTGAGTTACTGCACTGTTCCAATTTAATTATTGTACCTTCCTGCCAGTTGGGAAAATTTTACTCTATCTCCAAAAAGAAATCAAGTCCGTTGCTCTTATAGAACAGCTAATGAATTGTTGTCTCATAGTGATACATGAAAATCAATTGAGAATAATTGTATTATTTCACAGAAATTTTTACTGTTCTCATTTTGCTAATTTCTGATATGTGTGTCAGAAGGGATGACTTCTGAAGAGTTAAAAAACATTGAATCTGTTTTTAATGTGCAATGAGAGGATTTATGGCTATGGTCTATTTCTTTTGCTATTAAGCTTAATGTTTTTATGTCAATTTTTATTACTCTGTTTATTATTCTTAGAGCTTTTAATACATCAACAATATGTTTATGGTATGTTCTA
>CAUYQV010084537.1:0-19282 GCA_963574575.1 Galagoides demidoff | reverse complement strand
GAGGGTAATGGAACATCTGAAATGGCCAGATAACGTATACAGGGAGAAGAGAAGGGGAAAAATAAGTTTCATCCCTTTGAGTTATCTCAGCTTCTCTAAATTAAACTACTGATCAAGAATCTAAATGTCTCAGCCCACCTGCACTGCTGAACCGCCACACAGGGATGGTCAGGTAGACATCCCCCTGACTGGGTACTTTACCCTGAGTTGGGAGGTCCCTGAGGAATGCACCCTGCCTGCTTCCCACACCAACTAACTTGCCTGGAAGATTTTTTTGTTTCTTCCTTTTTTTGTTTCTTCTTGTGTATAGTCAAATTCAGGAACCCCAGACTTAGTCCAGCCTTCCCCAAAGTGTGTTCTGCAGAATACCAACTCAGTTCCATGGGGGTATGAGTAGGCGTTACATTTAAAAAATATATATATAGATATATGAAAAAATGCTCACCATCCTTAATCATCAGAGAAATGCAAATCAAAACTACTTTGAGATATCATTTAACTCCAGTAAGATTAGCTCACATCACAAAATCCCCAAACCAGAGCTGCTGGCATGGATGTGGAGAAAAGGGAACACTTCTACACTGCTGGTGGGAATGCAAACTAATAAGTTCCTTTTGGAAAGACATCTGGAGAACACTTAGGGAACTAAAAATAGACCTGCCATTTGATCCTCCAATTCCTCTACTAGGTATATATCCAGAAGACCAAAATCACACTACAGTAAAGATATTTGTGCCAGAATGTTTATTGCAGCCCAATTCATAATTGCTAGGTCATGGAAGAAGCCCAAGTGCCCAACGACCCACAAATAGATCAATAAATTGTGGTATGTGTATACCATGGAATATTATTCAGCCTTAAAGAAGGACGGAGACTTTCCTCATTCATGTTTACATGGATGGAGCTGGAAAATATTCTTCTTAGCAAAGTATTTCAAGAATGGAAGAAAAAGTATCCAATGTACTCAGGCCTACTATGAAACTAATTTATAGCTTTCATAGGAAAGCTATAACCCAATTATAGCCCAAGAATATGGGAAAAAGGGAGAGGGAGGGGAGGGGAGGGGGGAGGATGGGTGGAAGGAGGGTGATTGGTAGAACCATGCCTATGGTTCATCTTACAAGGGTACATGTGAATCTCTCTAAATGTAGAATATAAATGTCTTAACACAATAACTAAGAAAATGACATGAAAGCTATGTTAACCAGTTTGATGAACTGGTTTGATGAACCAGATTGTATATAGAACCAGTACACTGTACCCCATGACTGCATTAATGTACACAGCTATGATTTAATAAAAAAAAAAAATCTAGACCCCTTCTCTACTAAAAAATAGAAAAACTAGCCAGGCGTGTGATGGGCACCTGTAGGTCCAGCTACTCAGGAGGCTGAGGCAGGAGGATTGATTGCTCAAGCCCAAGAGTTTGAGGTTGCTGTGAGCTATGACCCCATAGCCCTCTACCAAGGGGGACTATGTGAGACTCTGTCTCAAAGAAAAGAAAAGAAAGTTGGGACACTTTTGACCACCCATTAGACTCACCTGGGAAGTTTTGACAACTCCTGCTACCCAGGCAATAATACTGAGTCCCTCTTAGGGACAGGACGCAGGTATAAGTGGTTTGAAAAGGTCCCCAGGTGATTCTAAGGTGTGGCCAGGTTGACAGCCTCTAGGTTAGATAAAGTTGAACTGGCTTTTTATTTCCTTTTACTTTATTTTATTTTTTTATTGTTTGGGATTCATTGAGGGTACAAAGAATTAGGTTACATTGATTGCATTTGTTAGATAAAGTCCCTCTTATGATTGTATCCTACCCCCCAAGAGGTGCCATATACCATGACCCCTCCCCATCAACTGGCTTTTTAGATCACAGAATTTCTCAGGGCTTTCCACATACCGGGAACATTATGAATCACTAAAAGGAGGAATAAACAGATTACTTTCTCAGCCTCGGCATCAGGGACACATGAGAGAAAAATAAGCCTTGTAGGAAAGGAGAGGCATGCCGAATACAGAGAAAGGGGAGGTGAGGGCAGGCAATGTGAAATTAGAGGCCAGTCGAAATTTCTAACTCAACTGAGCAGGAATATTTTTTGTTAGATTGATTAGAGCAATTGATTGATGGCTCAATTGATCAGAGCAATGTTTTTCAACATTTTTTTAATTTCACGGTGCACTCGAACTTATCGTTAAACTTCCACAGCACACTTCAATTATGTTGATCAAAAAGAATAAAAAAAAAGAATATACTTACTGTGCTGCTTTCAAAAATAATTTAATTAATGGTGTTTAAAGATTTTTGCGGCACACCTGAGATCTTCTCATGGCATACTGGTTGACAATCACTGGATTAGACAATCCCTGGCTTATCAGGGGTGATTTGGTAGTTAGTAATGGCTCTGATGCTTTAGGTGTCACAGCATTTCTGGATGCAGTATTAACAGGGTCAAATGTATTGTCTTAGTCGGGGTGGGGGGTGGAGGGTCCAGACAGTTTCTGTGGGTCCTGTGGACTGGGATGTTGACTCCATTCTATGGCTTTAAATACATATATCAGCCAGCTCCAGCCATTCCCCAACTTAAAACTCTTTGAAGCTTCCACATCCCATTCCTCATTTCTTTCTTTTTTAATGAATTTCAGATTAATGTTGGGTACAAACAGATTCCACAGTTTGTAAGGTTAAAGCCTGGTTTGTAGGTGTGTCCACAGGAGTGTGCCAGATACCCGCACAGAGTACCCTTTGGGTGTAAATTTACCCCCACCCCTTCTCCCTGTTTGAATTTCATTCAGTTTTTCTCTCACGTGAGCATGGAGATGTTAATCTACTTTCTTTCATTTTCTTTCTTTCTCTTTTGGAGACAGGGTCTTGCTTTGTCTCCCTTGCCAGAGTGTAGTGGCTTCATCATAGCTCACTGCGATCTTGAACTTCTGGGATCAAGAGATCCTCCTGCTTCAGCCTCCTGAGTAGTTGGGACTATAGGTACAAGCCACCATGCCCAGATAATCTATTTTTGTAGAGATGGGTGTGTGCATTGGAGGGGGGGTCTCCCTCTTGCTCAGGCTGGTCTCAAACTCCTGGTCCAAGTGATCCTTCTGCCACAGTGTCCCAAAGTGCTAGGATTACAGGAGTGAGCCAGTGCACCAGGCCCATTCCTCACTTTCTTACAAAACCCTGCATCAGTGCTGTCTAAACTTTTATTGTGTGCCTCCCCAAAAAAAGTTGGAGCATGCAACCTCATTATAGGCATATTTGTTACTGCTAGCAATGATATAGTAAAATGGATTGAGTTTACTTCTTATATTTAGGGGTTCAAAGGTAAAATGTACCTACAAGTTTGAATATTTTTTCCTGCACCTGGTTGGTCATTACGAGCACCCCAGTTTGGAGCCACTTCGTGATCTTGGCCCTGCCTGTCTCCGGCATCACCTTCCTCCATCTTACCCCACACACACTACACTCAGCCCATGGCTGCTTTCTGAACTTCAAGTGCAGCTCAGCCTTCAGGTCACGTACTAGCTGTTCCCTCTGCTTGGAATGCTCCCCCTGCTTCTTTCTGGCTGGTTTCTTGTCACTCAGGTCTTATTTTCATCGGCACCTCTTTGGAAAGGCCTTTCACGACCACTCCCCTTGAAAGCTGCAATCACCTACTCCCTCTGACATTGGCCCATTTTAAGTCTCTGAACAGGACTTATCACCATCTGGTATTTTCTTGTTGGTTTGTTTATGGCCTGCCTCCTCCAGCAGAGACGAATGGGTCTGCCACAGCGGAAGAGTATTGGGTAAACACCCGAACTGAGACTTGGAGAGGTTAGGACACCCCTCTAGGCCCTGCTGTCAGTAAATGGTAGAGCTAGAATTTGAACCCCCAACCTATCACAACCCCAAGTTCAAGGTTCTTTGCATTATGCCAAGCTGCCTCTTGTCCTTCAGAGGCTGGCAAGAGCTGTTTGAGTCCAGACTCTGACAGTTTGAGTCTGAAATCTGTTATGATGTCAGATGACTATGGAATTTGAAAGGAAAAAAAAAAAAAAACAACTGGCATTTTACGCTCTGTTTCACAGCCAGCCAGTAATGGGAGGTTGGAAAAATTCCGGAGTCTGAAATAATTCAGGCAGGCCCAGCTGCAAATGAGAAATTCTGTGGCCAGGGAGCCGCAGTAGGCGAACGCAGCCTGGAGACACGCTTGCCCCCGTGTCACAGTGAAGCCCTGACTCCAAGGAAAGGTGCCAGCATGGAAGATGTGTCTGGTGAAGGAAGTTCTTGCCTCTGCCCCTCCGTTTCTAGTGCAGTTTGAAGAGAGAGAGTATTGAGCATCTGGGTCCTTCCTTCCGTCTATTCAGCACCTGCCAGGAGGTAGACTCGGATTATCTCTGTGAGCAGGTCCTGGAAACCCAGCTAGCTGCCCTTACCCCTGCCCAGAAGGTGCCTGCACCCCGTGCACAGCCTTAGCTGGGGGGAGAGGAAGGAGAGAACAGAGACTGGATGACCGCCTGAGGCCTGTGGCCTTCCCCAAAACAAACAGTCCAAGGGCTCGAGTGCTTAGTTAGGGTTGTCTGTTAAGAACCCCATCCCCTGCCTGCGTTAATTCCTCTCTTTCCAGGAATTACCCACTCGAGGTTGTGTGGCAAAGCAGATGGTTTCCTGGACTGCACGCTTCATGTCCTCCTACGTAGGACGCATGGCTCCCTCCTCTCCTTCCTGTAGAGCACAGGCTCTCTAAATTTGTGTCGGTTTACTGATGAATAGACAGAACTGAGAGTATCACATTTGACACCTGAAGGCGAAGAAAGTCAGCAATTGATTTCTCCCCACCTGGATCTCCCTCTTCCGCATCCTGTCACCAGAATAATATTGATGATATTCCGCAGTAATGGGGTTTCCCCACTCGTTCATCCATTCATTCAAGCACGAATTCTCCTCCTGCCCCCCGCCTCAATCCACAGTTAAAAGCACAGCCTTGGGAGTCGGACAGAGCTGCCTCCGCCTCCAGCTGGCCTTGAGACCTGTCTTGAGTGTCTGTCCTAGGGCTGCTGTGACAAAATACACCAAACTGGGTGGCTTAACGCAGCGAAAGTGTGTTCTCTTCAGGTCCTGGAGGCCAGATGTCCAAAATGAAGGCGTTGGCCTCCCACAGAAGGGGGCTTCGGGGGCCGCACTGCCTCCAAAAGCTCTGGGAGATCCTTGACTTACCTCTGCCAGTTCCCAGGGCCCAAGGTGTTGCTGGACTTGTGTCTACATCTCCCCAGTCTTTGCCTCTGTCCTCACATGGCCTCCCCCTCCCGTCTTCTCCTGTCTCTTATGAGGACACTTGTCATTGGATTTAGTGTCCCCTGGATAATCCAGGATGATCTCATCTCATAAACCTTGATTACTTTCCCAAAGTCCCTTTTCGTCAAAGAAAGTTGAATTTATAGGTTCAAGGATACAGACCTGTCTCCTGGGGGAGCCACTGTTCAACCCACTAAGCAATCTCAAGCAAGGTTTCAACCTCTCTGCGCTCAGGTTTCAGCTGTGACAGAGATGCCTCTACTTTACCCCTCAGAGGAGAACTCTGTGGAAGGCCTCTTCGGACCCGGTGCATAGCACACGCACCATGTGGCAGCTACTTGCTAACTGAGCGCCCATCACATTCTGAGACCTGTGCCAGTCTCACACAGCACCCCAGGGCTCTCGGTCCCATGCTCTTCTGATCTATTCTACAGACCTGTGTTTCATTCTGGATGCACCTGAGGTCTCTGCAGAGCTGTGAGTGCCCAGCAACTCTGCAAAGCCCCATTTACCTACAGATGCGTGGGGAGACAGCCCCACCAGTAGGGAAAAGTTGTGGAGACAGTTCTAAAAGATTCCTCAGCTCACTCAAAGACACGTTTCTGGCTATTTGGGGGGGACATGGGGAACTAGCACGTGACTATTAGAAGTCATACTAGACCTGTACCCTGTCCCTAATCCCGGCCTACCCAGCCTAGCCACCATGGTCTCTTCTCAGTAGTAAGAATGACAAGGACATTGGCAAGGACACTACTCACGTGGTAGGTGTTCCACAGAGGACAGGGCTGTGGACGTTCTGAGAGCAGTGGCTTCTTGTAGCCTAGAAACTGGGCAGCCCAGAAGGGAGTTGGCCTGATCAAGCGCTGGCAGCAGTGTCCATCCCTATACTGTGCTTCCCTCCTGTGACCTTGGGCAAGGCTGTCCACTTCTCTGTGGCTCAGATACACAGCTAGAGATTGATGGGGTTGATTTAGAGCAGTTTCCAACTTAAAAAACAAAACAGAGCAGTAGACCTTTCAACTCTGTCCTGGGATCCCATTTTGCGTGACTCGGATGTCTACTGAGGGCTCCCTGTCCTCAGTCCTGCTCCCACAGAGCTCAGTGGTTTCCCCAGGACTTTGGTCACATGTCCCTGCTTGACCAGGCAGCAGATGGCCTGATAATTTCATGCAGTTCAGAGGAGCAGGTCAGTGGAATTTAATTAACAAACAAACACAGAGAATACTCGCTCTCAAAGACAGCTTTGAGGACCAGGTGAGCAAGGTCTCAAGGTTGCACAGCCCGAGGGACCCCGTTCACAGCAGGGTCCTGCAGAGGAGGGGCCACTGAGTGGAGTGAGGCCTGCATGGCCATGAGCAGTGGCCTTCTAGGGAGGGAGGGATGTTAGTTCCATGACCTTCCCCTCTGGTCTCCCTCCCACCCCTACAGACACTGACCTAGTTGGTCCAGGCCAATGGGGCACTTAGAATAAATCCAGACTCTTTCATGGCCTAAGGGGCCCTCTGTGACCTGACCCCTGCCTGCTCCTCCAGGCCCTCCTAACTCCAGTTCCCGTCTGCTCACTATGCTTCTGTTTCTCCAATAGGAGAACTTGATTCCTCCTCTGGACATTTGCATCTGCCTGGGTTTCTCATGGTCATTCCCATGACCACACCACTCTCCTCTTTTGGGTCTGAAATGCCACCTCCTCCAAGAGACCTGCCTGGAGCTCTGTGTCTAAGGCTGTTCTCATCCTGTTCCCCCATCTCCTCACCCCTGTGCTGTGGCTTCTCACCTATGAGAAGGTAATGATGCCTTACCACATGGGATGGTCATTAGGATGGAACCAGTTAATACAGAAAGAATCCTGAGAGCAGGGTCTAGCCCATAGGGGGTGCTCAATAAATGACAGTTATTTTCATTATCACCCTCATTGTTAACACAGGGGTGTTAATAAAGTGTTGGGGGAGTGAGGAGGGAGTTCCATGTAGAGTGGTCACAGCTCTTGTGGCCAAGTTGAAAGGCTTGGCAGTGGGAACCAGGGAAGGGTTCCAGCAAATCTGCATGTTGGAAAGATGGCCCTGCACTGCTGGACTTCACCCAAAGTAAAGGTCCTCGTTCCTCCACTGAAACTGCTCTCTTGGGGACCCCAGTTTGCCAGTCCAGTGGGGGTGGGGGGTGGGGATAACCTTTTTGATCTTCCCAATGCACTTAGATGACCGCATTGTTCCTCCTAAACCTTTTTGCATTTTGGCTTCCTTGACATGTCACCAGATTTCGGGGGAGAGGGGGGGCAGTACGCGGTGCTAGAGGGCACCCTGACTTCGGTCCTAGGTTGGAACCACACATCCATCACTGCCATCATTGTGGGCCTCAGGCAAATTACCCGACTTCTGACCTTCAGAAGCTTCTCTGTACCCTGAGGATTGAAAGACCTGCCTACATGTTGACTTTAAGTATGTAGAGGTCACTCCCCCGTCCCAGCCTCCTACCTTCTGCCCTCCATTTCTCCTCCTCCCCTAAATGTAGGTATTTTCCAAGGGAGCTACCTGAATCAATACTATTCAGATTATATAAGCCCTGGTTCCAAATTCTTCTCATCTCTTCTACCAACTTTCTAAGCTGTTGTAAAAGACAAGAAAGGTTTCAGAGCCCCTTTCCTCGGCGAAGTCTACAGGATTATTGTCTGTCTAAGGCTTACTGTGAGCTTTCTTTCCTTTCTTTCTTTCTTTTTTTTTATTCCATATACTTCTCTCAATATGCTGATTTGACGGAGAAAAATTTTGTCTCCAAGAGAAGACAACTCAAGAAGCCTAGTCCCACGGAGAGGCATTTTAATTAGCCCCATACGCGGATTGATTGTTTTCTTCCTGGTTAAACTTAACATCTCTGTAGTTTTAGAGAAAGTTGCCACTTTGTCTAAATTGTGTGAGTTAAAGGAAAAGGAGAGAGACATTGTTGAGTGTGTGTGGGGGGGTGCCTGGTCAGGACTGGCACAGGGGGACGTGAGGAGGAGAGGGTACCTGGTCAGGACTGGCCCAAGGGGGTGGCGAGCACCAACCAGGTAATAGAACACATTGATGGTGGAAGGGAGCAACCCCTCTGTGCCTTGTTAATGAAGAGAAGAGAATCTGCTGAGACTTTCTTAGAATTTAAGGCAAAGAGGAAAAGCCTGCAAAGCTCTTCAGCTAAAAGGAAATGTAAAAAGTGCTGAAATGCCTCAGAGGAAAGGAAACAGGATTTGTAGGCCTCGCGCTGAGTCGCTCAGAAGACTACATGAGCCACCTTTGACAGAAGTGTGCTTTTGTTTCTTCTTTGGGACCTCAATCTAGAACAATAAAAGTTAAGCTGCTCAGTTGAAGCAGGAAAGTAGCCTCTGACACCCCTGTGCCCCAGCACCCTGAGTTATACTTTGAAGGCCATGGATTGCATCTAATCTCTTCATTGTGCCAATGGAAAAACTGGTGGACTAATTGCCCAAGGCTGTTCATTACACATCCAGCTGTTAGCCTCTTGACAGATATTTACTGAGCACCTGTGGTAGGCCAGGCGCTGTTCAGGACACTAGGTTACAACAGCAGCCAAGAGAGACAAAGTCCCTGTCCTTTGGGGACTTACACTCTAGGGGGGAAGACAAGGCAATTTACAAAGAAAAAAAATGATGTAACGTCAGGTAGTTGAGTACTACAGAGAAACGTAAGGCCCGGGGGAACATGGGCTTAGGAGGCTATTTTGAATGGCGTAGTCAAGGAAGGACCTCTAGCAGGTGAAATTTGAGCAAAGACAAGGATCCAGGAAAATACTGGGGGAAGCTTTGAGCTCTAGACAAGGAAGGAGCAGGTACAAAGATTCTACCATGAGAATGTGCAAAGTGTAAGCAGCGAAGCCAGAGGTCAGCATGGCCAGGGCTGAGTAAGCAAAGACGAGAGTGATGGGAGATGGGTCCAAGAGGGAATCAGGCTGGATCTGTAAGGCTTCCAGGCCATGATAAGGCCCTGCAGGTTGTGGAAGGCCTTTGGATTTTATCTAAAGTGGGATGGGAGCCATTGAATGGTTCTGAGCCAGGGAGTGACAGTGGTCTGAATTAGATGATGATCTTGAAAGGATCGTCCTGCCTGCCTGCTAAGTAGAGAATGGGCTCTAGAGAGATAAAAAGGAAACGGTGAGACCAAGTGGAAGAATTCCGAAGTGAGAGATACTGGGCCTTGGACCTGGATGATAGTGGAGGCAATGAGATGTTGGCAAGATCCGGGATCTCTTTGGTAGGCAGATCCAGGAGCTCTGCAAATATTCTGAATGGGGAGATAGCTTTTCACACTCTGTGCAGAGGACTTGTACTAGGTTGTGTTGAATAGAATTCTTTTGCTTGTAAGAGCAGAAACTCAATTCATACTGGCTCCTGTAACTGAGTAGTCCAGCCAAACATGGGTTTTAGGCATAGCTGGTTCCAGGAGTGCAAATGATATCTTCAGGATTCAATCACTCTCTATTGATATCTTAGGTTGGCTTTACTTGTCATATGTAGCTCCCAGCAGCTCTAGGCTTACATGAACATTCTAGATACCAATGGCCATGGGAAAGGAATATTTGTGGAAAAATAGTTTCCACAAAATGTATGATTCTCCTGCATCTAGTCACCTGTCCATTCTTGACCCAATCACTCTACCTACCCAAGGATACACAGATTGGCTAAGCCTTGTCATGTGCCCAATATGGAATCAGGGGGATAACAGGGAAGAAATGTCCACCTATCCCGGGGGTGGGGTGGGGGGGAGGAATTGTGCATTGCTAGGAGTGAGGAAAATGGATGCTATGTAGGCAAAACTAACTGATATAAACTACCTGGACGTAATAAGAATTTTTTTTAGTAAGTGAGAATTCTGCCTTCTCTTTTTCTCTTGTGTTGCAAAGCACGCTTTCCCGGAGACATAAAACGTAATTGTAGTAAAGAGAAGCACATTGTGCTTGGTAACAGTTTGCGAAGTGCTTCCCCACACATTATCCAGCTGCAGAACACGATATCTCCATGCCAAGAAAAAGAACCTGAACCTGAAAAGCTGACAGTCACGTGCTCTCCAGCCACCTGATGAGCCTAGAGAGAGCAGAAAGAAGTACAATAGTCCTTCCGTTCAGATGGCAGAGCGCTATTGTGTGGGGAGAGTGGAGACTCATAATAGAGATGGTGCGGAGAGCTGTGGTGTGGGGGGCTGGGGGGAGCCCTGTATTGAGGTCCAGATTTGGAGCCAGCGGTGCCTAATGAGCCTGGACATCAGATTTTCTGTTGAAGAGGATAGCTGAGTCACATTGAATTATTCAGACGAGACTTCAGCGACAGCGTGATCCCACTCTAAGCCTGTCCCTCGGCAGTTTGGCCTTAAGGAGGCAAGCTGGACCCATTTAAAAAAACATTCCGAGAAGATGCCGTTTTTGCTTCATTAAAGTAACAGTTCCTCCACTGCCTTTTTTTGCTTTCAATGGCATCTCATCCCACCCCCTAGTTGTTTTCTCTGGCTACTTACGTTCTCGCCTGGGTTTTGTTGGCCTCTGGGGCTGATTTATTCTTGCCAGTTAAGAAGGTCCCGAAAGCCCTGAATATGCCCATGAAATTGTTAAACTTGCATCTTCCTACCCACTGTGGCACTGTAAGCTGGGCCACGTGATGTGGGAAGAAGCAGTTAATGCCATTACCTTGAGATGCCAGAGCGGGCACTTAAGTAGTGTGAAAACAGTGTTCAGACTCTCCACCCCAGGGACGTCTCCCTGGTTACCTTTATCTGTGGCGGCTTGGTCCTCCAGACCCTGGGGTCTAATTCAAGTTCAGCCATGTCTCCAGTGCATCCTTGGGAATTTTAAGTGTTTACTTGGGAAACAGTGTCCTCCTGCCTTCCTCTCCTTTGTCCACCCCACCCACCACAGGTGAACATGGAGATGACAACATCGCTGCTCTGAGGTGTGTCCTGCCCAGATCCCTTTTCCTGTGGACATGCCGAGCAGATTTAGACTGCGGAGTGGAACAGGAGAGGCAGTGAGAGAATTTATTTAAAAGGCTGCTGGGCTTAATGGAAAGCCCTAAGGCTTAGGAATCAACTGAGACCCTGTTCAAGGCCCAGCTGTGCCACTTAGCAGCTGTGTGGCTTAGGACTTGTCACCTAATCCCCTCTGAGTCTCCATCTTCCTGGCTGTAGAATGGAACTCACAGGTGCTCCAGGGGCACCTGTAAGGAGTAAATGAAGCCAGTTCATGAATGCCATCTTCAGCCCAGATGCCTCTCCTGAGTAGACCGATGTGCCACCCAGTGGGGTGACCCTAGGCCCCTAAAACCTAACTCCCCCACCTCTCTCCCCTCATAGCCACCTGCCACGCAGCTCCTCCCAGGCCATCTGCGATGCCAGCGTACCTGTCACTTTCACATGAAGGTGGGCGGGCCACACCTGCCAGGTTTGCCTGCTTTACACATCTGCAGTCCCCCGCGTGTCCTGCAGCTCCCGCCTCAGTGCTGGCTGGTCAGCTCTCAGCAGCTGCCTAACCATCCTCTCTGCTCCAGTGGTCCACACTGTGACTAGAACATCTTTTTTAGAATCCAGATCTGGTCATCCTGGCCCTCGATTGCCTATCGTGGTTCTCACTTCCTAAATGTCACGCCCCAGACCCTTTAGCTGGCTAGGTCCCACCTCCCTTTCAGGCTCATCTCTCACACTCCATGTCCCTGCCACCTGCGCCTCTCTCCCTCCCCACCACTGTGACCTCAGGGTCCGGGCAGCCACACTTCTGCCAATCCCACCTCTTCCACCAGGAAGGTCATTCCCTCTTTGTCTCCTGGCTTCCACACACCTCTCGTTCTTAAGATCAGCTCAAGAATCACCTCCTGTATTATCCATCCATTAAAAGGAATGAAGTACTGAGACCGGCTGTGATGTGGCTGATCCTCCCAAACTGTACTCTTGTGAGAGGAGCCTTCTGTAGGTCACAGATTGTATGATTCCATTTATGTGAAATATCCAGAATAGGGTAATCCATGGAGACAGGAGCAGATCGGCGGTTGCCAAGGGCTGGAGAAGGCCGGCGCAGAGGCGTCTACCTAATAGGTGCACGTTGCCTTTTGGGGTGATGAAAATGTTTTGGAACTAGATAGAGGTGACGGGTTGTCCAAAATTACAAATGTACCAAATGCCAGTGGATTATTTACTTTAAGAAGGTTAATTTATGAGGCATGGTGGCTCATACCTGTAGTCCAGAGGCTAGCTTGAGGCCAGGAGTTCTAGATCAGCCTGGGTAACATAGCAAGAACCCTGTCTCTACAAAAGTGGAAAAATTAGCCATGCTGCACACAAGTATATAGTCTCAGCTACTGGGGAAGCTGAGGCAGGAGTTGAACCTGGGAGTTTGAGGCTATAGTGAGCTGTGATCCCACCATTACACTCCAGCCAGAGCAACAGAGAGAAAACCCATCTCTTAAAAACAAAAGTTTATTTTCTGTTAGGTGAATTTCACCTCAATTAAACAATTAAACCCAAATAATCACTCTTCTGGAAAGACTTGCCTGAACTGCCAGGTGGAACAGACCCCAGTTTTCATGGTGGCCCCTTACCCACCATGTGCCATGTGGATTTTTATCAAACCACTCCCAGGACTTGACTATACTCATTTACTCCCGTGTATGTGTCCCCAGTGGCCTGTGGGCTCCTCTGAACCAGCACAGGGCCAGGCACGTGTGATGCCCTGCTGGTGTTAATCTCCCCCTGCCCTGGCCTTCCTGAGAGGTCGTAACCTTCTAAGTCAGCAGTTTTCAACCTGTGGGTCGCGCCCCACAGGAACTGTATTAAAGGGCTGCAGCATTAGGAAGGGTGAGAACCACTGTTCTAAGTCCTCCTGTGCTAGAGAAGGGAGAAGCCCTCCGCCCAGTTGGGCTGGACCATCCATCACAGCCCATGAGACACCACGGTTCATCCTCTGCAGGTCTGTTCTGCAGCTGTATTTGCATCTCTAGCACGGACTTCCAACCCTCCCCCCCAACCCCCCGGGCGAGGGGGATTCACAGAGCTCTGCCCTAGTTGCATAAATGCTGGCATCTCTTTTTCCACTCCTCTCCTGGGTGTTCCCTTTTTATTTACTATTCTCTCCAATTTTGTGCCATCAGCACTTCACAGCAGTACCACGTCCCTCTTCTTGCAGCAGTTTAGAATGATTAAGAACAAGCAGTGGCCTGCTGGCCCCATTGTGTCTAGGCAGACACAAGTGGGTGGGTGGGGGCAAGGGAGGGGAGGGGTGGACCCCAAGCCTGCAGTGGTGGTGGCGAGCCTGCTGTGAGTCCACGTGTAGCTTGACGGGCTATCCTCCACATCCCCGATGGACACAGCCCAGGAATCTGGCCTGGCCCCAGCCTCTATTTTCTGTAGTGGGCCTCTGGCCTGCTGGGGCAGGGTCAATTCCAAAGCAGGGTTCCAGGGGTGCTGCTGGCCTCTCTTTCTGCCTAGTTGGCCCAGCTCTTTCCCACCTCCTTTCCAGAGACACCCAGGCAACATCCAGATGTTGTCCCCTCCTGGACCTTACCTGGGTCTCCTCACACATCTTGATGAAGTCGGATTTACTGATGAGGTCACTGGCATACATTGGCTTTGCTGAGAGTCAGGCTGTGAAGGGGGGTGGCCATCGTGGAGAGGGGGAGTCAGCACTGCCTGGGTGCCAGCCAACAAGGGGACCTGCAGCTCAGCCTTGTCTTCCTCCCCTCCTGTCATCTGCTCAATCACTCAAACCAGAAGGACCCTGTCCCCACCTCTCCTCAGTGCTCTGCTCCCCCCTCTGCCAAGTCCAAGGGTTTCTGTCCTCATTCCTCTCCAGGAGGACAGAACCTACTTGCTCCATGCCTGCTGCTCCTGCTTCACCCTTAGGTCACCATCACCTGTGACCTGGCCAGTACAGGCTTCACATTCTCCCGCTTTCCCCCCCAATTTTATCCATTCCATCCATTTCCCCCACTTCCCCTAGAGCCATTGTATTAGTTGCCTTGTTGCTACTGTAACAAATTACCACAAACTTTGTGGCTTCAAGCAACACAAATGTATTCTTTTGCAATTATGGAGGTCAGAAGTTTGAAATGAGTCTTCCTGGGATAGAGTCAAGATGCCAACAATGCTGTTTCCTTTTGGAGGCTCCTGGGGAGAATCCATTCCTTGCCTCTGCTGGCTTATAGAGGCTGCCGGCATTCCTTGGCTTGTGGCTGCATCGCCCCATTCTCTGCTTCCATCATCACATTGGCCTCTCCTCTCTCACTTCTGACCCTCCTCTTTCCTTCAGTAATGACTCTTGTGAACACTGGGCTCACCCAGACAATCCAGGATAATCTCCCCATCTCAAGATCCTGAATTTAATTACATCTGCAAAGTCTCTTTTGTCAAGTAAGGTGACACAAGTTCTGGAGATTAGGATGTGGACATCCTCAGGGAGGCCATTAGTCAGCCTATGACAGCTGTCTTCCTGAAATAATCACCGTTTCTCTCTTTAGAAATCTATGGTGGTTCTCAATGGCTTATAGATCAAAGTCTGATTCTGACAGTCAAAATGGATTGAGTGTTCACCACGTGCATCTATTACAGAGGGAGGGGGGTGTTGGACAGTGTGCAAAACTGGGGGTCATTTCATGGTTTTGCCTGGTACGTCCCCAGCATGATAGTTCCTTTGCACACAAGTCGGAATCCTCCAGAACAACCCTCTTGTTCTCCTTGTTTCCTCCTAGTCTCCATGTATGTCCCAGGTCTAGCCGTGCCAAACCACTTGGCACCTTCCAGAACCCGACTGCTGCCACTTTGAGTCTTGCAGCATCTCACACAGTGTCTGGCACACAGCAGCTGGTGGGTTCTCAGCAGGTGTTTGTTGAATGGCAGGATGAAGGGTAGAAGTAATGGTCACATGCATGAATGGAGCAAGGAAGACCAGCTTACTTGGCTAAGCCCTGAAACGGCTCCCAGGTTTCAACAAAGGTTGGCATGCAGGGCTCATACTGTCCAACACCACCTCTTGCCCTGTCCCAGATGCTGTCAGCTCCCCATCATATCCCTGGCCATCTCTGAGCACTGCTGCAGACCTCCTGTGTCTGTCTGCCCCGAGTGTCCTCTGGATGCAGGACCATGTGCAGTCTGCACTCTGGAGCTTCCTCCACCAGCAAGGAATGGGAATTAGTGGGTAAACACCCGGCACCATCACTGCCTTGGTGGGATGGTCCTGAAGTGCGTTCCACAGCCAGACTGAATCCCAGTGCGAGTGGCAGTGACCTTCTCAAGAAGACATCCTCGGTCAGCTGTCTTCCTTTCTTTCTCAGTCTCCATTCCTTTGCTGTGCTTCCCAGGTTTGCCTCCCCAGTCAATGACTTAAACCCAAACCTCTGCCTCAGGGTCCACTTTTGGGGGGAATCCAAGCTAAAATGCCACACACCGTAAAGGGGCAAAACCCAATTAAAATGAAGCCTAACGTGTCTTGAGCGTTTGCTCAGTGCCAGGCGCTGTGATGGGCCACGGCCACCCTGAGAGCACTTGATATCACAGGATCCTGGTGAGGGGACACTGTAACCATGCTTATTTTAAAGGTGAGAAAATAGAGGCTGAGAGGGGCGATGAGATTTGGTCAAAGTCAGGTAGCTGCCATATTGTTCCTGGAAGTGGCCAGTTTAGGTATCTAGGCAGGTGGGAGAGGGAGGTCCAGGGGAAAGAGAGGGAAGGAAGGAGCCATTCTTAAATTAGGACTTATGTGAGATGAGAGTGGAGGTGGTGCCAGGGTTGTTTCTCTGGCTTAAAGCACAGAAAGTTCTGGGCTTCTGTTAGTAGCACCTGGCAGACGTCCACTCTCTCCTTGTCTGCATTGCTTCTGAGTTGAGTCAGTTCTGCTCCAACCTGGGCAGAGCCTGTGATGGGGGCTGGGACCAGCTGCTGAGCCGACCCATGGCTATATTTTTTCCAGGGCTTGCGTACCAACAGCTCACTACTTCTCCTTTCTCTGGGGCTTCAGATTGAAACCTCACTGCCATCAACCTGGACAACTTGTCGACCACATTTCTTCACTCATGCCAATTTTCAATTTTTCATTTTCTTTCCTGGTCTGCCCTCCTCACTGGGTTGTAGGGAAGCTGAGTGTGCTGTGAATCACAGCTGTCTCATCTGCTCACCTGAGCCAAATGGTTCCTCCCCCTGTGGGCTGGGCTCTTAGGCATTTGTCCTCACCTGCCAAGTTTGAAGTGCAAGGTCAGCTCCACAGACGCTGCTGATTTCTTGAAACGCCACTAGCTGCCACTGGGTGAAAGCGGGTTTATGAGAAGTTTGACCCAGTGGATTAGGTTTTTCTCCAGGGCTCAGCACACGAGACACTCTGTCTTATGAATGCATAGCTCTGGTTTTAATTCACAGACAGACATGTGAGTTAGCCATCATGCAGGCAAAAAACTGTTGGCCTATCAATGCCGTGGATAGGCTTTGCTAGGTCTGGCATTGGTGTCCACCGCAGGTGTGCTCTTTAGAAATGCAGGCACGGCTTTACCAAGCATAGCAAATAGTCCTTGAGATAGGTCCTGCACCCTTACCTGTTGTAAACATTGCATCAACTTATTTTTTAAACAGCATGTTCGGTTTCTAATTATTTACTAATAAGCATGAAGAAAATGTAAGATAATCACTTTTCACCTTTGCATGGGAGTCTTCCTGGTCTGTGTACACTTAAAACTGTCATTTACAGGATCACTTTATACTACGCATGCGATTTGCCTTGTTCTCTTTTTGTTAGTAGTATATCACGACCTCTCTCATAGTAAATGTTCTCACCTAAGATATAATTGCAAAATACTATTTTATATTTCATCCATCTCCTAGAGAAATCACAATTTATTTACTTCATCCCCACTAGTTGTTGATTTAAATTGTTTCTGCTTTCGTACTTTTATAAATAGCATCATGTTGAATATCCTTGAACATGACATTTGCCCATGCAGCTCAGATTATTTTCGGAAGAGCCATGTGCAATTACCGGATTAGAAGGTGTGACTATGGCTTTTATGTCTGTTGTTTGACTGTTACACTTGAAAATTCCAAATAATTTATGCTTTAATCATCAGTGTTTAAGAGTACCCACTTCCCACGCTCATGGCATTCTAGGTTGACTGTCACTAGATCTGCATAAAATCATGACTTGGGCTCCTTCTTACTAATATGTGTTTTCCATCCATTCATCCATCCACCCATCCTCTCCTAAATATGTTGGCTATTATATCCAAAATAATGCTAAAATGTAACAGTCATGGGTCACTATTTTTTGTCTTGATTTTAGTGGAAATATCTCTTATGTTTTACCAGTAAGTATGATATTGATTATTAGTTACAGAAATATTCCCCCCAACATCAAGAATGTCCTTTACTCTTCATTATTCAGATTTTGTCTGGGGCTGGGTTTGAACCCGCCACCTTCGGCATATGGGACCGGTGCCCTACTTCTTGAGCCACAGGCGCCGCCCCATTATTCAGATTTTAGAGCAGATTATGAAATAGTTCTCTGTCTTCTACAGACATCAATCTCCTTTGATCAATCAGTATGATTGATTGGACTATATTATTTATTTCCTAATATTGAGCCACATTTTATGATTAGAATCTTCTAGTTAAGACTTATTATAATTTTTTAAATATACCATAGCATATGGTTTAAAGGTTTTGTGGATGTTCTACAATAAAAGGAAAAGCTTCCTGTCTCTCCATTCTGAGAAGCACTTGCCATAACATGTGACCGGG
This sequence comes from Galagoides demidoff, assembly GCA_963574575.1. Taxonomy (NCBI): domain Eukaryota; kingdom Metazoa; phylum Chordata; class Mammalia; order Primates; family Galagidae; genus Galagoides; species Galagoides demidoff. Next base: position 1,270 of record CAUYQV010084537.1, on the reverse strand, counting down.
CCCATGTTCATGCTCTTCCCAGGTATTTTTGGTAAATGCATCAGTCGGTGTGACCTGGATAGGGAAAAGCGAAGCCTGTTAGACCCAGGTGGGGACTGTGATTCTGTGTTTAAAAAATGTCTCATTCAATTTGATTTCTGTTCTTGTTTAATGCTTATGGGTAGTAAGTCAAGAAGAAAGGCAAAGTGTCCATTCCATCCCATAAACAGACGGGGCTCAGTCACCTCTGCACTTACAGGAGGCCCAGCACGTAGTAGGTACTTTAAAGAGTCAACTCAAGGACTGAAAACAATGGCTTTTCTGTGGCCAACGTATATGTAAGTCAGATGCATGTGGCTAACGTATATGTAAGTCAGATGCATGTGGCTCGAGTTACCTCCTCCATCTGCATCTTGCCCCCTGGTGGAGCCAGGGAATAGTGAGACTGGAAGGAGCAGAGGTCAGAGGTCACACTGAGGCATGGGGAGACTGATGGAATTGGGAGAGAAGGAAAGAAGGAAGTGGACCAAAGCTGATTTTTTGTAAAGACTCTCTGGTACGTTTTACATCTCTGAGTCACTATAAAACTACTGATTCCTCAGTGAGATGGATCTGTCAACTCCTTGGGAATGCCTTGGTATCTAAGTCTTCCATGAAGACCTACTATATATTTATGGAAGATATGAGACCTGTTCTCATTTGGCAAATACAGTAGAACCGCCATAGCTGACCCCTCCTTACATGGGCCATCTCTTTAAATTGACCTCTTTTTCATAGACCAGACATGAACCACATGTATTCAATGGAAGTTCCTTATGTTGACCACCTCTCTATGATGACCACTTTCTTATAGTCCCTTGGGTGGTCTGCAGAGAGGTTCTGCCGTATTTTTGGTAGTGCCAGCACCTCACTTCACAGCTGGGACAGAGGAGGTGTCTAATAAGAGATATCGGATAGATGGGAGTTGACCTTCCTTTAGGCAATGGGCCAGCAAACAACAGAGCAAGTCAAAAAAAACCAGAAAGACGGCTCGGCGCCTGTGGCTCAATCAGCTAAGGCGCCAGCCACGTACACCTAAGGTGGCGGGTTCGAATCCCCAGCCCGGGCCCGCCAAACAGCAATGATGGCTGCAACCAAAAAATGGCCAGGCGTTGTGGCGGGCGCCTGTGGTCCCAGCTACTTGGGAGGCAGAGACAGGAGACTTGCTTGAGCCCAGGAGTTGGAGGTTGCTATGAGCTGTGATGCCATGGCACTCTACCCAGGGGGATAGCTTGAGGTTCTGTCTCAAAAA